>VYZP01056501.1:341-13858 GCA_013400635.1 Hypocryptadius cinnamomeus
AGCTGAACAAGAAAAAAACAAAAGCAATCGCTCAGCTTATCTCTGCTCTCTGCTTTCTAAAGACCTCAATTTTTACAACATGACATTGCCCATAAAGATGACAAGGGTCTGAATCACATGTGGCTAAAGCTGTTTTTTGCTGAAGCTGTGAAGCAGGGTGTGAAACAAGGCTGGCCACGAACTACAGATTAACCCCCAAAACAATTCACACAACACCCTGTGCACAAAGCTAAGATGTCAATGCTGAATGCTAAATCCTGACCAAATTAGAACATCAGACAGCTAAAACTTTAGTTGTAATCCTTATTCTAAGGATTTATTTAAACAGTCAGTTTGTTGGGGCTTTTTTAAATCCTGAAATCAGAGGCAATGGCTTTAATCTCTAAAACAGGACAATAAGTATGAAAAAGCCCCACCTGACCATGCAGGAAGTTGCACTGAAAGAAACAAAAATCACCCTACTCAAACCTGATTTAGAGAGCTGCCCTTTCCAGAGCTTTTAGAGTTTTCTCATGGTTTACATATAATAAGATCCAAATAGTGTTCATGCTAACTCATCATTCACCTAGAATTGTGTCAGGATTTACAAAGACTTTTTTTGCCCAAGTCCACTTTTATTATAATCACCAATGAGAAAATCTGGAGTACCAGTGCAAAATTTTTAGGTTTCTACTGAGATTTAACTGGCTGAGCTGTTTGTTTCAGAAATTATTACAGCTATGACTTCATTTGTGACCCACTCTTGGGGAAAATGAGAAACATGGAAAAGTTTCTGTGGAGTCAGCAAGATTCTTCTATTTTCAACAACATATTTTAATTGCTTAGCAACACACAAAAGTAAAAAAATGACAAATAATTATCTTATGTTAATTTCACAGGCAGATATCATGTTGACTCAATGATTTACTCATTTTGGTGTGACTTGAGGTGCAGTTGCCCCATGCACAGAGAACATCAGCTCTCTCTATACCACTGAACACACCTGACAGCTTGCTTTCACTTTCTCTATTAACATAAGCCTTGAAATTTGCTTCTTAAAATAGGATCATACTTCAAAAAGACTTTCCAATAATATTAGGAAGACAAGGAAAATTACTTTCAGTTAAATAAGAACTAGATAAAATATGTAGTTACACTGAAATGAATAGGGATTAACTCAAAGTATATTTAGACCAGCAGTGATCTCATTGAGTTCAATAATTTAATGGGTTTGTATTAGAGTAAAACATGCTGAGGTGATAAGTTTGAATTGTTAATACAATTTTCTACCTTGCAGGTAGTAAGACTTTTCACTATGATGCTTTATATCTTGTATTTAATATGGCTTTGTTATGTATTCAATGCTACTACTGTAAGCAGTGATTTAAGTAGGCAAACTTACTAAAATTTTTGCCACAAGCAGCAACAGTTAGTATTAGACAACAAAAATGCTAAAATTCACAGGTCCTACAGGTTATTAGCCATATGAAAGCCTGTACAAATCAAACAAAAAAACCATGGAGCTGTTAAACTAAAGTGTTCACTCCAATTTTTCTATGTTATGGGTTTTTTTTGTACTGTGATACCATGAAAATTCACATTCATAAGCTTCCCTTATCTAGCTGTCCACAAAGCTTCCAATAAAATGCAATCATTAGAGACATGATAAGATCTGAACCTGCTCCAGGCAAATTTTCAAATACTTTAGGAGGCTATTTGATGATTATCCATCCACCAACTAGACTGAAAGCAAGAGAAAACAGACTGGTAGTACATTCAGTGAAATAGATTCCTAGTTTAAGAAAAGAAGTCTCCCAGAATCCATGGACATTCATTGTTTACTGGAAGAGCAGAGACCCCTGTAGACAGGAGTAATTACCACCTGCACAGTGCCAGCCCCTGCCACTCTTTTGTCTCACTTGGAGATGGTTTAGATGGAAGCTTCCTTGCTGCTGTGTCCCTGCAGCTCAGAGGGGAGCTACAGGATGGCTGTGGAGGCTGATACCATCTAGGCACAAATGACTATTCCCTACTGGGATAATTCCCCTCAGTGGCTCTGCTGACTGTAACCCCAGTCAGGTCACACTGTGACCGACTCCTACCAGAGCTGTCTCTGCTTTTATAGACACATGCTCTGAAATGCACCACATTTTAGGGCATTTTCCTGTGATTCTTAAGTGAACACAATTCTAAGGTTAAATAATTAAGAGTTAACAAGAGAGAACAAGCTCTGTGTCCTCATTCCTCTAAACTATGATTGCCACAGTGGGTAGCATTAAAGAAATATCGTGTTTGTATGAGTACATCAGGTGGTGAATACTTTCACTTCAAAAAACTTAAATATCAAACTAGAGATCAGAGTTTTATTTTAATCAGCTAAAGAGATAACCTAAAGAAAAAAAACCTCCTTTTTCTTCCCCCACAGTAACTGTCACATTCCTCATTTGGAATATCTACCACCGTAAACCTATGCTTTGTTAAGCAAAGCAGTAGTTGGTCTGAAAATTGTTCAGCATGACAGAAGATTAGGCACTATGTGTCTGAACCAGTGTTCATTGTTATCTGCTTATCCAGTAATCAGTAATTCTTTTATCTACAGCACAAAACCATTCCTAACATGAACCTTCTGCTGTCATTTATGGCACAGTTAGCAGCATGGAAGTATATTCCAATTAAGCCCATTTGCTCTGATCTTACACATATTAGTAGCCATAGGTGAAATAAGGTGGACTTGGCTCTTACTATTGTCATTTTCTTAAACAAAACCAAAAACCCAAGGAATAAAATCATATAGACATGCAAAGAAAAATAAGGACTCTTCTTTAGGCAACTGCTTAATTCCTTTTAATTGCAATTGCCTAAAAATAATCCTAAACCCCATATGGCACTTAAAACTGGTCCAGAGGAATTAGCCTAAATCACCCACTCAGAAACTCCGAGACAGGTGTACAGCTTTCCCATTTCTCACAAAGGCTCTTAAGTAAGGATTGTGACAGTGTTAATGGTGTAAAATCTGTACACTCGTCTCTTCAGCACACAGGAGCTCTTTGTGACACTAATATTTCACATGATCAGTACTAACAGGGAAGAAGACAAAGGTCCCTGAGTTAAATTGTTCATAGTAGCCACAAAAGCAGTGTTGACAGCTGTTTTTATTATATTTCTTTCCCCCCATCAAATTTACATCTCGTACTTGGAGCTGTATATTTGCTAGTCAAAAGGCAGACTCCTGTCATCAGAACTACTGATTGTCAGCACTTTTGTTGTTTGGTTTCAGATCTGATAGAATTAGTTCTTCAGAATCTGCAAAGATTAAAGGGCTTGTAACTTTCTCAATGAGCCCATAACAGTTAAAAATTCCCAAGGTTGTTGGATTATGTTAACATGTATAACATTACACAGTATCTCTAGGTACCACCAGAGGATCAAGTCCTAAGAAGGATTTTGAAGGAAAATATTGGGAAGAATTTCTGACTACTCCACAAAGCAGCACAGAAAAAAAAAGTAAAAACCACAGAAATACAAGAATCCAAAAAAACAGTCAAACATATGGCAAAATAAGACTGGGAAACTGGCTTTAAAACTATCACAGGGAAGTAGCAGCCTAAAGTAGAATCATAGTACTGAGAGGTCAAGGTGCACAAAACTCCAACAAAACAAAAATATCTAACCGCATGAAACTTTAAATTACTTTCTTTTTTAGCAATAATTCAGTATGGTAATTCAATAACAAGAATATTTTTTGGCGTTTGTTAGATGAAACACCATTTAATTTCAACAATTAATGCAGATGAGATATGCTAGCTTCAGCTCCCATCTTTTGGAACCCAAAATTCAGAATTATTTCTATTTATTCTCATTTGAGACATGTTTATACTGAATTTTAAAAAATCAGCTTAAATACAAGTGTATATTAAAGGAGAAAATAATAAAAAATTATACTCTCTTGACAAAGAGCACTTTCTTGGATACTGTATCTATTTAAAGATATAAATTAAAGAGGTGAGTCTGAAAGAAACTTTGCTGAACTTGTTTAAAACAGATTTGTAAGCTTACAAAAATATCTTCTGCTGTTCCTCACAGAAAGATGTGACAGGTACACTTAATAGGGTTTTGTTTTTAAAAAGTCTGCAGGAATCACTAACTTCCACAGAATTGCCATTCTTTCTTAATTGCATAATTATTGCAATTCCAAGCATGTAGTTCAATGAGGTTCAGTAAAGATTCCACTATTTCCACAGAGGAAATGAGCACAGACTTTGCACCTAAAAACAATTTAACTGAAGTAGTTTTACCAAGCGAAACTTCCATTTACTCATTACAAGGAATAAGAAATTGTGTCACAACTTGAGAAAAGTAATTGGGGGATGGATGTGAGAGGTGGGGAAATCAAGTAAAGAAACCCATCACTCCTTTGCTGTAGAGCACATATTTAAAGACAGCTTATCACTCTTAGGAGTTTTTTCCACGTCTTAGCTCTACTTTCATTCACGCCATTTAAGAAAAATAATACTTACATTCTCATCAATTTTCTATGCATTCTTCACCTAATCACACTCTTATCTAAACATTACAGTTGATTCCTCAAATATAGGTAGAACACCATTAATAATTAAGTATATGTTGAAGACAGCAAATAAATCAGGAATTATAGGCTCAGAGCCCACTAATCTTCACAAAATCTCTGTGGATTAGGTAAAATCACATTAGAATCTAGGGATAGCATTTGGGAGGTTGTGTACAAGACTGCACAGTAAAGTGTCTAAATAAGAGAACATTTCTAGGAGAAAAAAATTTAAAAGCAGCTCAATTTATGGAGATACCATAAATTGGTATACCATACCAAAAGAAAAAAGGGTTTTAGTCATAATAAGAGGGGACACAGATTGTTTAGATTGTCCTTGTTGGGATTTTACAGAAGTAGACACGTCAGCACAAGTACCCAGCAATCACACGCTTGGTTAAGAGGCACGTCCAGGAACAGAGATAGACAGCAAATGTCCCTACATTTGAAGCAATATTAATTAATATTAACAAGTAATTAATAATATTAACAATATTAATATGAACAAGTAGTTATTAAGGGCATATAATTCATTGCAATCAGAGAGAAGTGCCTTCAAAAATTAAATGAGTGCTGGGTAGTGTGTGCATTTTACAAGGGGCCAATGCCAACTAAAGCCTTCATTCAGCTGGGCAAAGCAACCACCCAAAATTCCTTGAAGTACCCCTAGAACTGTTATACCTGTTCTGGTCAGATCTGTAAAGTTACAATCATCCTCAAGTAACTTTCCAGAAAAAGAAATCTTTTTGAAAACATACCCAAGAAAACTTGCCCAAACTACCAACTGATACATGACAACCCCATAGATGTAGCCAATCTGCAAACCTATTAAATGCTTAGCAGGGGAAAAGAACAAATTTGCATCTGTTTCTATTTAAAAAAATCTTAACTATTTCTATGATGATTTTCAACTTTATAATCAAAATCAAATGTTTTTTTCATTCATAAAGCAGAATTTCCTGTCAGGAAAATACCCTTAGAACTTGTTCATTTTAATTTTTGTTATAAGTATTGAATTATTCTGACAATTGTCTACATTGATGTCTCTCTACTGCTAAATGGAATAAAGCAGTAAGCAGAAAAGCTGCTGTAACTCTTGCTGTAATGTCAGTGTAGGCAGTGACTGCAATTTGGGATGTAATAGAGTGCCAAAAATTTAACTCACTTATAAAATGTCTGACAGATAAATCAGGGCTTGGGCCATTTTAACTGTGATCACAGGAATTTATGGTCATGAAGTCTTGAAGCAAAATATAATTTATTTAATCAGGGATAAATTCATTCAGATAATTGTCATAACAATCAACCCCTGAAGAGAAACCAAAGCTGAGTTTCAGTATTAGCTGATATTATATCAAGACTTAGAGAAAAGCTGTTAGAATATCAACACCATATAAAGCAATTTTACTTAATCTCCTAGTTCAGACAGAATAGACTCACATACTCTGGTAAAATATATCTAAATAAGCGCTAAAAATGGCAAGAGGCTAGCTGTTCCTATCCAAGCTGCCTCTGAAATCTCTACTTGATATGTCACAAAATAGTCAGGATTTAAAATTGAAAAAATGTACCTTATTTGTTCAAATGTTTTCCTGCCAGAACATTCTTGTAGTAGCATAAATGTTTTACTCTGTTTTGCTAGATAAGGCACAAGTGGGCTCACATAAGCCCTTCTTTATGGAAGAGAAGTATCACACTGCCATCTGTGAAATAGACTGAACATGAATAGCAGCCTCCTCTGGCATCCAACTGCAAAGACACATCAGAGCAATTTCAGTCCCCAGTAAATCTAGGCCATGTTTCACTTTTAGTGCCACCTTATATGGTGTTTACTTCATGGCAGGCTCTTCCTATATTTAATCCTCAAATTACCTCACTCTGTAGTTCTCAACCTGAAAATCCTGTAAATAAAGGTCAGCCTTACTGTAGCCAGGAAGTTACTCCTCATTTTTGCCATGCTCACAAAAGCAATATTGTGGGAAAAAGGATTATTGTTTGCTATTTCTTGGGGAGAATGAAAACCACAAAAAGGAGGAAAGGAAAGCAAGTAGAGCTTAGAGAAAAAACCAATTCCAGAGTAGATAATCAAGCAAATGATTTAGAGGAAAAACAAACTAATTTTTTCCTCTGCCAGTGTTGGAGAATTTGGAACTGAGGGAACACAATGCCATGCTCTTTCCTTTTTCAGTTTCAATCCAGTCATAAATCCTCATGGGCTGCCCCAGCAAGAGGACAGATGCATTATTTAAGGAGGTGCCAGCATGCAGCGCTGCTGGGAGGAGCAGGGGAGCTCACACAGGTAAGGGGTTCCCTTCCTGCTGCATAGCACAGCAAAACCACCTCGGATCTGCTCATCCCTGTGCCAGCCCTCGGCCTTTCCCTGCCTGTCCCATGCCAGCATGGTAAAGGTGTGGTTGGTGCTCCAGTACCTGATCCTGGAGTGCTCCAGCTCAGCCAGCAGAGCTGCTGCTAGGTGGCCACTTCCTCACCAGGGACCTGAATTTGGGCAGCCCCTCCCCAGGGCATCCCAGAGATGGGCACTGCTGTCACACCAGTGCATGGCTAGTCAGAAAAGAAGAAGCCTGCTTTACATACAGAACAAACACATTTTTAAAGGAGGAAAAGAATCGTGAAATGTGCAAGCATGCAACTAAAACTTGAGTTTAATTTAGCAGTAAATATTACTAAGTATAAATAACAAATCAGCTACAAGCGGAAAATACGAGAAGTTTAAGCTTTGACACATACCTCCTGCCAGCCACCAGCAGCAGTGTACCCTTTTTCTCCTAAAAACCTTCCAAAGACATTTGAATTACCTTGCACCATCAAGGTTATGAAGGCACCAAGACAAACTAGTTGCTTCAATTAGTGCAGGTCTCAGCACTAGTATTACTTTGCTATAATTTGTGCACTTGAGAAAAGAAATCCATTATTTTCCTTAACATACCTAATGGATGAGTAAGAGCCTTTCAGCAAATTTCAGTAATATTTCATAACCTTTTCGTATTTTTAAGATATTGGCTGCTGGCAAAGCTTCCAGCTGGACAGATAGGCAATTCCCAATCCTGTGAGGACATTCTTAAGTACAAACACATTTTGGAAGTGTTCTTACTGAAGGACTTACAATGCAGGAGGTCGAACAATAGGCAGCTTTAGAAAGCAGTGTTGGATCTCAGTTTTCCAGGTGTATTGGTCTGGTGTGCAAGCCCTGAAGTCAATCAGGAATCAGAGTAATGCAGAGAAAAATTACCTAAATCTGGAAAATTTTGGCAAGAGGAGCTACACCTTAAAGCAGGAAGCCAACAAGTATTTTTTTCTAAATTTACTTTTATTACACACACACAAACTTTTATTTATTTGACTTAATAAACCCTAAAGTCAGCCTCAGAGGAGGTTTTTGATGTGAACAATTCAGGCTGTGTATGCTTTGCATGACAAATATTAAGCTAAAAAAATAAATGCTGTAGAGAAATTGTTCTAGTATTCCACAAATGTCATTGCACAACAGTAAGAAAGGTATTGTGAAACTCTAAACAGAGGCTTTCTGGTAGTTTATTTAATAGCACTTATTTAAATTGTTCACAAGTGTGCCAAATGAGTTTAAAGTATTCATACATTGAGTTTGTTGAACATCAGCACAAAACAGCTGCTCATGGCTCACAGGCTGCAAAATTGGTAGGGAGCTATTAATGGAGAGATTGCATGCAAGAGCCACATTAGTGCAGTGTGACTGTACAGGCAGCCTTGTAACTCAATTTAATGCTTCCCAGAGAAAGCTTAAGCAGAACAGACAAAGCAGTTGCAACAGATTTTCAAACTCTTTTTCTATTATATTTTTCCATTCTAATTGGCACGATACCCCAAGGTACCATACCCCAGTGGCACAAAAACTGCCTGTTCTGTTAAAGCCTCCCCAGTTGTGAATTAGTCAGTTTTTCCTATATGCACCAATTTTGTTGTTTGAATTACACAGAAATATCATTACCATGGCAGGAATAACAGTTTGGGAGACAGATTGACAATGTGTAACCAGCAGTAAGACATTATAAGATGCTTAGGTAATTTATGGAATATTGCCAGTCATTGGAAGAGTATGTTATGATACACATCAAATAGGGGGGTTTAGGGTTAATGCCACGAGTTCTTGAGCACCTCAAGTAAACTTTATTATTTGTGAGGTGCTTAATATCTTTTACCTGTAGGAGAAGGAATTAATTTTTTCTTCTGCCTGATCTATAATGCCAGTTGGAACATTAAGAAGAATCCAAGCAATTTTAAGTTAAGTCACAGCAAAAGAATCTATTATGGCATTGATAAAATAATGAACCTGTAGTGCTTTGAATGCATTGCCAAGCAATATCCTGTATTTGTGAATAGCTGGTATTTAAAGTGACTCATCAGAAAACCTTCAGTGTCCAATAGAGACACATCAGGTTATGTGTTCATTGCTTTATGAGGGTGTCAATACAGAACTCTGTAAAAGAATTAGACTGTGGAAATAATACTTGCATTTTCTTTAACTGAGGATGCTTATACTGCTACAGCACGCTGATTCTCACAGAAGTACTATTTTAAAGGCATTCAGAAAGCATTTAACAGCAAATAAATTCTTCAGGTATGTATTCCAGCTCCAAAGTGTATTCAGAACTTTCGGAGAGACACTGTAATGTATTGAACAAAGTGTAGCACAGAGGGATAACAGGAAAGATCACAGGTGTCAGACTTTGTGAATGTCTTGGAGGAAAGGTTAACAATGAAATAAATATAAAATATAAAAGACAGGGGGAAAACTAAAAAATAACATGGTGCAAAAATTAAAAAATAACATGGTGGAAAGTAGCAAAACCTCACAACTTCCAATACTGAATTTGAACCAAGTACCACCTTTTCCTTTTTTAAGTACCTTCTCTGACAAATGCCTTTTTTTTAGAGCTGCGGTTAACATTTTTCAGAGCACCAAGAACCAATTTAAGACCTTCAGAAGGGGGCAATAGACCTTGTGTTTCAGTTTTGTGTGCAGACATAAATTATGGATCAAAACTATACTTAAGAGAAGAACTGGCATGTAGTTTACTTTTCTGGAAATTTAAGTTTTGCTTCAGATTTTTCATCTTCACTCTGGAAAAAGTTATTCTTGGTCAGATTCAATAACATATCGAACACGGGAGGGAAGGAAAGAAACAAAACAAGAATCCCATGTCAGAACAATTCCTATGATGCACATTTTTAAAAGATTCACTTTCTAAACCCAGATAGTAAGTCACAGCAGGAAATCCAAGAAGAAAAGTTTGGTTTACCTGAAAGTGAGGGTCTTTTGCCTCAAAAAAGTCCACTGCTTTTTATTTGAGCTTCAGAAACATAGTTTCTCGATTTATATTTTACACAAATATATTAGTCCACAGATTAAACTTGCTATTTTTTCATGAATTTAGTCACTTTAGGATTGAGGAAAAGAAGATTTGCAGAACATGTCATTTAATCCAGAAGGTATTTTGGCTATTCTTGGCTTGCTGAATTAGAGTGGGGAAGGCTTCTCATACAGCAGCCACCTGCCCTTGCTGTGATGCCTACACACCAAGAGAACACAGATCACATTGACAAGTTTCTCTTTAAATGTATTAACCTGAAGTAAGGTAAAGCATGCCACTGAACAGTAACACTAAATGTGACACTTCAGGAAGGAAAATAATCACTCAGCTCTCTACTGATTCATGCAGCCACTTTCAAGGCAGTGCTAACATTAAGCAGGCATGCAACATTCAAGCCAGGAAGGCTGAATACCACACCAGAAATCTCACAATGAGAGAACTAAGCTTTTCTCTCATGTGAGATAATTGTAAACATTCCAGAAACTAAAACAAAATCTTCAGTATTTTTTCTAGCAAATCTCAGAGTAAGGAGAAGCTAGACTCAGAGGGATGGCTACAGCTATAGCTGAGAAGTGGAACTCTTGTAGCCTGAATTATAGAGCTGGTTCAAATTTGAACTCAAGATCAAACTTCTGTGCACCCAGTACTCAGAAGTGTTCCAGAAGGCTGCTTTCAATTTCAGGAGTTAGGTGCTCACTTCAGGAGGTGTCAGTGAAGTAGACTCAATGTCAGCCTAGGACACCTTGGAACACAGAAAGGAAACTTAGCAACAGAAGCTAATGCTGGGCAATGAAGTTTGCACTGGTGTCTATTAATGAAGGTACCAGAAAATAAGAGAAACATGGGTATTTAGCAGCCCCCAGGGTGCTAAAAAAAATGATGAGAAATTAATTATTAAATCTTCCCAACATTCTCCCATCTTTCAAGCACCCAGGCCAGGATTCTGAAATTTATGTGGCATTGTATTCAGATTTAGGCTTTGGAGTAGTGAGCAATAAACTTATAAATACTTGACTCAGAATTTCCCTGTTACCATATTGCAAGTGAAAAATCTTTGTTCAGACTCCAACAGTCACAGAAAGGAGTATAAAAGCTAGGCATGACATGAAAAAAAATCATGCTTTGAAACCCCTCCCCTGTTCAATTAAAGAGCTTGGAAGTACAGGAATACAGTATAACCAGAAATGCATTAAAAATGTTTCTTAGTGTTTTTTCTGGTGTACTAATTCATATTTTTCTCAACTGTAGAAAATGAAAATGTGTTTGTGAGTGGGAGTAGAATAAACAGAGAGAACTGTCACTGAGTGACATTCTCTAGCAAAGGAAATTAGTGGCAATTGTCCAAGAATTCAAGTGTGGAATATTTAGACCCATTTGTAGCTAACATTTATTAGATTGATTAGCTTTTACACACAACACCTATTAACTTTTAAAGTCACATATTTGATGAGGACATTGTACAAAACCATGCAGATGCAAGTATGAAAACTTATGGCACAGCATGGATTCCTAGGAACTTCCTGCTTGTCTCTCACTTGCTACCTTTTGCAAGGTAATCTGAAAATTCTCAAGTGCATGCAGCAGCAATATTGATAAAGACTTCAAATTCATGAGAAATCCAATTATTTTCTTTCAAACATTCTGAGGAGGTGGCTTGTTTTATTTCCAAGTAAGGCAGGAATTGAGTACAAAGGTTGTGGGTTAAAATGAGAATATCCAGTTGTGAAGTAGCAGGGAAATGTTACTAGAAATGTTTTAGAATTTTAGTAATTTATAGTCTGTTTAATATCTAACTTTCCCCTCAATTTATTTTCTTGTTTAATAAAATAGTGTGTAAATAGTCAAACTGTGCTACACCAGTTTCACAGTCCTTTGTAGTTTCCCCCCCACCATTTTTATTTGAGGTACTTGAAATATTGGTGTTTGTTCTTAGTGGATACCTCCAGAAATGCTGACAATTTTGGGACTAACAGTTTAATTTGCAGTTTCATGGAAGTTAATATTCCAATTGCTGTGTAGGATTGACAAGAATGTTTGGAGAGAGACAGAGAAAGCAGTAGTCCAAAATCTGAGGTGGAGGCTTTGATTGCTTCCTTTCTGGTCTCAAGCAGCTTAATTTCAATACAGAGCTGCCAGTGCTAGATTCTAGAAATTCTCAAAATAAAATGAGTAAAAAAGTAGTCAGAGAACAGCTCCTTCCTTGCCTCCCCCTTCCTCTCCAAGATCCACATGGGAGCACATCCTGGGAATCAGGAACATTGATGTACATCAAGGGCAATCAGGTCTAGTTGCCTGGCACGCTGCTGTTATTAATTATTGACTACCTCACAGTGACCTTCAAGCAGTACTTCAGAAAGGAAAGACAGTATGGGTCAGACTAAATCTATCAACTACTCCCAGAGAGGGTTTTCTGCTCCTGCACAGATATCTGCAGTGTATAGCTGCAGTAATGAAATAAAGTGAAGTTACATAGAGTTTGGAGTGCACACTCGACCTGAAGACAACAGCAACTCATCTTTTCTTAACATTAAATTCTTAATTCACTTGAGAATAATTACAAATTTTGACTAAGTCATTCCATGAGAAGCAATTCAGAAACTCTTTCCTCTGAAGATTATGAACACTTAGATAAGCTAAAGAATTACAGATAAGTGTTTCAAAATAGGAAAGAAGTTGTGATTTTTTGAGAGTCAATTAGAGGACATGAAATACCCAAGAGACAGAAAATAAGAAAATCAGAGCTGAAAAAGCACTGGAAATTATTCTGTAGAGTTGCAGCAAAAAGAATGCTATAGGCTATTCAATAAAAGCACACAAGGAGTAATTCAGCTCAGTTTCTAAGGTCTTCATAAATTACCTTAGCACTCCCTTAGAAATCATAATATAGGGCTACATGGAGCAAGGACAGCATCATTCAGCAGAGCTTCACCTATGCTTAAACTGGAAATACTGCATGCCTTACAAGAATAAAGTCATTCAAGTAGATTTCTCAAAGAGCTAACTTGGCTCCTCCAGCCAACTTTTTTGAAAAGGAGCAGAAAACCTACATCACCCAGCCAACCACTACAACCCATTTTCCAGGGCAGCATAACACAAAACGGAGCTCAAACTTTTCTGTATGCTGAGCTAATTAAAGGAGTAGATTGCATACTAAAATCTGATAATTAAGCTGATATCAAAGCCCATAAAGCTGCTAGCCTTGTTCTGATCTGTTAAAGAAGCTCAAACCACAGTGAGGATAAAAAAAAAACAAACAGGTTTCTTGATATAAAAACCTATATATTTAAATATGACATACCATGTTGTAGAAAAGCCTCCTAAACAACTGAAGATTTAACTTCTGAAACTGCTTATAAATATTAATACAATATCATAATCCATTTAATTCTCAATATCTTTCTAAATTTGTAACAAGGATTTCTCAAGTCAACTCTTTCATCTTCAAATATATGTTAAGATGTGAAGACAAGAGCTGTCACTTTAAATCCACCTGCAGTCTTGAAAAAAGACAGGGTGCAACCTACTGGTGGAGTTATCTTTAATTCCCCAGAAAGGTTCTTGATAAAACTCTAGAAAATCAAGGAACAGGTTTACTCACATGTAGC
>VYZP01056502.1:0-189424 GCA_013400635.1 Hypocryptadius cinnamomeus
TTTTTTTTTTCTTTTTTTCCCCCCCTCACCTGCCTTTTTTTCACCCATCTGACAACTTCCTCCAGCAGTCTGATCTCCACCCAAATGCATCTGATCAGAGCAGCTCCTGCTCAGGGGGATGAGGGTTCTCTGCCCTCTCTCCTGCTTGCTCTGAAAGCAAGAAAGGAGAATTCTTTAAAACACATTGCAGAGTTATGTAACTCCTTGAGGAAAATGCTTCCCAGCACTGAGCTTTCCTTATTATGTAATGTGATACATCACCAGAACTTGCTGACACAAGCCATGATCTTCACCTCCACTTGCTCATGAAAAACCTGTTATTTCCTTGACCTCACTTGGCTCTGAGGGCTGTGGGCACTATTAGGACCTTGTTGGAGTATTTTACTCTGGAGTAAGGAAAACTGCTGGCAGATGAGGTGCCAGTCTGAGCTGCCTGCTGAGGGAGTGCTGTGTGTGGTCTGAGTCTGAGGCTTTGCTCCTGTGGCACTGCTCTTGTTTTAAGTGACTTTTTGCCTTTAAATAGGTTTTGAGCAAGGAGCAGAGGTTGTTTCTGTGTGGCATGGTATGACCCTCTCAGGCTGTTTGAGTCATCTTGCTGCAAGTGAAGGAAATCATTGAACATCTCAGAATGAGATGAAGAGTCCTTTTCCAGCTAATGTGATTTAATTGGGAATATACTTTGCTCATGCTAACAATGCAATGAACCTCGGCATCACCAGCTGTGAAAAGTGCCAGTCACTTGTTTTAAAATTTTAAAAGTTTAATAGTAATAAAATAGTCATAAAATTAGTAATAAAAATTAGGGCGATAAGAATTTGAGTTAAGACAATAAAGGACAATTTAAAAAAGCAAAGAAATACGGATGTCCAGATGCTTTCCTCAAAAAAACATGTCCTCTAACAAAGGGTTAACCCTTAAAATTAACAGCCTGTTGCATATTCATATATCTCATACATGATGCAAATATTCTTTTCAAACAAAGGGTGTTTTCTGGTTATTGTCAACTTCCTCCCTCATCCTGTGAATCAATGGTCTTGGTCCCTCAAAGTCTGGTTCTTCCTGATAAGGAGGCAATAATTCTTCTCTTGGATTTTTGGTGTCTTGTTGCCGTTATCTCTCCTTGAGCTAGTTAGAAAAAGTATTTTACATCACATAGTTTCTGTAGCCTAAAACTATATTCACCACACTGCTTAAAATGATTGGTAGAGCACTACAAAAAATGATTAATACAACATAACTTTCCAACATAACACATATAGTATTCATTTTAATATTTGCAAAAAGCCAGTCATATAATATGCATTTTTCACACCAACATACTTAACTAACCTTACAAAGATACCTGGCAAAGGTCACCAGAGCTTTGTTTAATAATTCAGCTCATGCAGGTCTGGAGCTTGGTCAGTCTTTGTGCATTATGCTGATTTATGCTCTGGTATTCCATCTAGGAATAGATTGTGTGAAGTGGCTGTTCAGCAGCCTGCTGTTGTAATAATAAATGCCATGGGACTGGTGTGATAGGCTCTGTGATTTTGGGGTCCTCAGAAGACTGACCAGTAATCACAACCGGTTCTGTTTATCCCAGGGATAGTAAGGGACTGGAACAAGCTTAACACTCAAAGCTTTTTGAGCCAAACCCTTCAAGCTTTCCTCTAAAACCCTTACAAAAGGACCTAGAAAGTGCATTTAGAGACAAATAGCCAATTTGTAAGCCATCATGCTTCTTGGTAGCTGAAATGCCAACAAAATATCTCAAATTTATGTCACCTGCTCAACTGAGCACAGGATTTCCACTTTGCTGCCTGTGCTGAGTGGTTCTTTGGGCTGGTGGAGTTAACTGGGCAGGAGCTGCTGCTGGTAGGGATCTCCTGACTGCCACAGATCTGCTCCTTCCCAAAGGATGGGACTCTGCCAGGAAGTGTGCCTGAATAACTCATGTCCACTATACAACATCACCAACTGGAATATTTTCTGTAAGGCAGGGAAAATAATAGGAAAGACTCAAGTGTACTGCTTCTTTACTTTCTGCCAGCTGATCAGGGAGTGAGTTTTACTAGAATTCTTCATCAGGATCAAAAATATATTTCTTTAACTGAAGCAGGCTGCTTTTATTTCTGAAGAGCAATGTCATTGTGGGGTGGCTTGATCTCCATGTGTTCAATTCCTGGGAGATGGAGAAACTCAAATCTCTAATTAGCTCTCTGTTTGAAAGAAGTCAGACTTCTGAGCTGCAATAATGGTATTGTCTGGGATGTGGAAACAGCCAAAATCAACAGCAGGGCCCGGGGATGGGGAAGCTTGGGATGCTGTCAAAGCTGGTAAGTTCTCTTCTCTGTTGGCTAAGTCTGTGTTTGATCTGAAGTGTGGAGGTACTGGTGCTCTGCCCATGCACTTGAGAAGGTGTGAATAAAGAAGGGTTGAATGCCTGAGCTGCTGCTCTGCAGCTCCAGACCTTCTGGGGGATAATCGGAATGGGAAATGTTGTAAAGAACACAGGCTGGGAGAGCTGGGGGTGCTCACCTGGAGAGGAGAAAGCTCTGGGAGAGTTCAGGGCCTAAAGGGCTCCAGGAGAGCTGGAGTGGGACTGGGGATGGAGGGACAGGACACAGGGAATGGCTTCCCCTGCCAGAGGGCAGAGATGGATGGGATATTGGGCAGGAATTGTTCTCTGGGAGGGTGGGGAGGCCCTGGCACAGGGTGCCCAGAAAAGCAAGTTGTTCTGTTATTCCTCAGTGTTTAAAAAAATCCTGTCTCAAAATACCCCACCCCCAAACAGAACAGGTAGCAGGCTAAATTGTTTATCTGCTTAATTTATGATCTCCCCTCGCACGGCAGCATTTGCAGAACAAGTGATTTTGTTCTTGTTGTGAATTTCTCTTTCCAGTGACCAACCCCTTTCTCTGACAGAAAGGCTGAGGCTCTTGCTCTAAACCCTGGTGTTCTTGGGGCATTTCCTCATTTAGAGCAGAGCCCTTCTCCCTGTTCAGCTGGAGAACAGAGCTTTGGGAAGATTCCTGCCATCCTTGCTCTGCTCAGCTCCTCTAGAAGCACTACAGATACCCCTCCCAGATTTAAGTTTGGCTTTGCTGAGCTTTCCTAACCTCCAGGAGTTTATATTTGGGGTCCATCTGTTAGCTTGGCCTCACATGACAATTTTGTACAGGCTTTTCTTTTCACTTCCTTCATGGGGATGTGAGTTCTTTACATTTATTTTCAAACTTAACACCAATGTCTAATTCTTCTGATGTCTCACTACCCACGGAGCTGCAGATATTTTTATTTACTTGTGACCAGTAATCCACTGGTGAGCATCAAAGTCCATGTTGAAAGCTTCCTGTTGGTAGGACAGGATTACAAACAGCAGAAGGCAGCTGCACAGCACCAACTCATTAACTATTAATTATGGTGTTCCTGTGTAAAACACTTGCTTTAGGGTTTGCTGCTTCGGTAGCTCTGGGAGAAGGCTGCTTCTGAGGCGGCTGGGTTATGCTCTGCACCTCTGACAATGTGATTTTTCATGCTGCAGACTGAGCTGAAGGAATACATCACTGCAGCCTTACTTAAGGCAACTGAAAAACCCAGCCCTGCTCACTCACTTGCTTTGATAGCAAGAAAAAAAAAAATCCTATTTCCCTTCATAAAAGTACTGTGGGCAATAATTTATACTTTGGAAAGCCTGCCTTCCCATTATGTGCTAGTCTTTCTTAAAAAAACCCAATAAACACAATGAGAAAAGCAAACCAACCAACCAAAAAGCCCCAAAACAAACAAACAATCAAACAAAAAAACCCAAGGGTGTTTGTTAACCCTCAAACTCACCAAAAATCTCAGATTCTGGTGGCTTTTCACACCTTGTGCTTTATTTTACTTCAATCAACCAAAGGTGGCAAAACAGCCACTGACATCCTTTTGTCCTTCCTCACCCAACAGAATATTCTGTGGTGGTTGCATAATTTGAGTTTGTGCTAAATACAGCACGGGGAGTGCTGAAGGAGGAAATCAGGTGTGTCTGCCTTGGACACCTCTCCCTGCTCCCAATTCTCCTGGAGCATTCTTTTCCCATCTCATCCCTCTGCACTCCCTGTGCTGCCTGGGGAAGCTCATTCTGACCAAGGTGAGGTTGAAAAATGAGCTTCAAGTGTTTTGGCTGCCTGGGAGCATCCTCACTGTAATTCTGGATGTTTCTGGCTGTGCCATTTTTCTGCTGCTTTTTTGTGCTGGGACATGAAGCCTGCCTGGATCAGAGGGAGGAGGGGTGGGGATGCCCCAGCTGCTCTTTTTCCACTCAAGAAAATGGACTTTTAGAGCCTTGCAAACAAGAGTGATATGGCACAACTTATGAGCTGAGGCAGTGAAAATGAGCTACAGTGAGGTTTCATGTTGATATTTGTGTTTTTGTTAAAAAAATCTGTTTTAATGTAATATCTACAGTCTATTTGACTAAGCAGTCCCTTGGATCTTGATTTTTTCAGGAATTATCCCAATACAGTTTTACTTTACAAAGCCTTTAACAGCCTTCTGCACAGCAGCCACATTCTATTTGCCAGTTGGGTTTTCTTCTGCTTTTGGGTATTTAAATACTTCTAGTTGAAGGTGGGGGTTTTTGTGGTTTGTTTTTTTTTTTTTTTGGGGGGGGGGGGGGTGTTTGTTTTTGTAGGGTTTTTTTGTTGGGTTTTTTTGTTGGTGTTTTGTTGTTGTTGTTGTTTTTGGTGTTTTTTTTCCTTGGAGAACACTTTACAACTGATATTTACAGTGATTTCAGGTACACTGGCAGCTCTGTATTTTTAGAATTGTGTTTTCTTGATGTTTCCCTTATTTTGATGATACTTATTTTGAAATCTGGTGAGATCCAGCAAGGGGACAGACTTCCTTGAATGGAGCTGCCTGCAGTTGAGGGGAGTTGCTGTTCTAATTCAGAAGTTTTCTGCTACTATACAACACTTAAAGCACACAATGAACTTAAAGGAAATTCACAACTGGGTTTTTCTGCAAAAAATCCTAGCACTGCAGTAGAACAGGGCACAGCACAAAGTTTGCTGTTACTTGGACTTAATGACTTAAAAAAGAACTAGAAAACCCCCACCTCCCCACAAAGCAAAATGAATTGCTGTCTGATCTCTTGTTTATAATTAAGTAAATGGATCAACCTGAAGCACTAAGAAGCGTGGCAGGTTTAGCCAGGGCTCTGTGGCCAGTGCTGCTGACAAAGCATCAGGACATTCATTAAATTGCTGAGCCTGCCTTTCCTTTGTTGCTCGAGCTGCCAGCAGAATTCCTGAGTAGCCACGAGTGGCTTGTTTGACTTGCAGCTCTCGGTGCTGTCACAGGAGTGCTGGAGATGGCAGGATTTGGCCCTGATCCGTGGGAGGCAGCTGGGAGGGTCTGTGACACATTCTGAGGGAGTTCTGCCATTCACATCTCGGGAGTGCTGCTGAAATTCCAGTTCCATGGAGTAGGCGTAGAGAACCTACTTATAGCACCAGTGCTGACTGCTGGAACCATCTGCTGCTGGATCCTGGCATTAATGAAGAGCTTGTTCTTTATGTAAGAAAGGGAAGAAAATCCTCCCAGAACAGCCAGCCTGCAAAACACAGGACTTCCCCCTCTTTCCTCTCCTCCCTCCCAAAAAGGGATTCAGAGAACCCAACTGTAAATGCCACGTGAAATGCAATTAAAAGGGGTTTGTGACTAAGTGTCTCGTCTTGCTTGGAACACATCTTCTGGTATTTTTAATCCCAAGTCAAAACTACTACTGTGTGCCTGCCACCAGTGCTGGAAAGGATGTTCTGAGGAGAGGATCAGGAGCGAGCTCCAGGCTTTGTTGACATCTGGGTTTGTGCCCACCCCAGTGAAAGAAGAGGCTGTTGGAAAACTTGCTCACTTTCTGAGGTGCTGATGCTTAAGTTTTAGCTTTCATACTTTCCACATTCTGTCCTGCAATGGTGTATAACTCTGATCTTCACATAAAGCATTAGCAAGTTCTCCTCACAGCTCAGTCACACAAACCAATCCTTTTCCAGCCCCAGAACCAAGGACACCATTACAGCTTTGGGCCCAAAAAGTGCAGACAACAGGGAATTGAGGAGAGCAAACTGGGAAATAGGACTGCATAACCTGGAGCTGGAATTGGACAATGAACCCCAATGTGGAAATGGACCAGAACTTATAAAAGTGAAAACTCATGACCCATTGTCCATCTTGGGTGTAGCCCTGGCTCTTGCACTGCCCAAGGTGCATCCTTTGAAGGCCTCTTAATAAATCCCTACTTTCTTCTTTACCACTGTCCAGCCTCTGTTCTGGGCAGCCTCTCCAGGCATCAGGGGTGCAGCTCTGCCTTCAGCTGAGGGCTGGCTCTGAATGTCAATCATTAGCCAAGGTTGTCGCTCTTGTTCCCTTTGCCATCCCCTCCCTCAAACACCTGGAGCACACGAGCAGCTGTTCTTGTCATTTCTGCCTCTTAGGAAGGGATCACCTTTCTGCACTGAAATTCTGGGCTTGCTTTATGGACTCTTCCTGATACAAGCACTGGGCCCAATAACATCTGTTTGTCCAAAGAAATAACGTGAGGACACTTTGTTCCAATTCTTAATTTCTTCTGATTCTGTTAGGTGTGAACTTGGTTTTCAAAGGTTTCCCTCACACCATGTTCTTTGGGTCATCTTTCCCTGATCTTTTTGAGATTGTCATGCACTGATGCCTCTTCTCAGGTTTGGCCATGTTCTTACAAGTGTTATGTGTTATAAAAACCACGTGTGGTAGATCAAGGGAATAAATATGATATCAAGTAAATATAGTAGCTTTTATTTGTAGATGTTGACTTAGCTTTATTTGGAAGAGATTACAGTTCTCTTACCCCAGCAAATTTGAAATACAGTGTTGATATTGAACTAATGATTCTTTTCTTATCTTGTGTGTGTTCTGGTAGATTATGAGCTGCTTTTATGTGCCTTTTTATAGACCCTGCTCCTGCTTCCAGATCGTGTGTTTCAGGGCCATGAAGTGTAACCTGACGTGGTAAATCAGCTTAGCTCTGGTCTGGCTTGCACAACACGGGATGAGGATGGATTTCAAATTTAATAATGCTGAATGACATCAAGTCCTAGCAAGCTCCTGACTGTCACTCCTTGCAAATGGCTTTATTGGGCTTGTAATTGATGCTTGAGGTAATTAGTGCACACTGCAGGGTGTTATCTGAATTCTCAGGGTTGATCAGCAGGCTGAGTGTCAGCAGTGTGGAAGCAGATCTTGGTTCAGAAGCAAGAAAAGGACATTTTGGAGCCTGGCACTAATGGGTTCTTCATACAAACCTGCATAGCTTTGCTTGGAATTTCAGGAGTAGTGTCATGATTGACTTTTCTGTCCCTTACAAGAGCTGCAGATGGGAAGTGGGGAGCTGTTTTTTAATAATAGAGCAGGGGATTATGCCTGATGTAGGAGCCTGTGTAGCTGTGCTGGAATCTCACAATGGACTTTTGCAAATTACCCAGCATTAACACTTGCCTAGGAAATGGTGTTTAGGAACCCACTTTGTCTCTGAAACTGGGATGGTGTTTGAATAATTTAATACACTCTGAAATGGAAAACTGAGGCTGCTCTGCTCTGCTGGAGGGGCTTTTCTGGGGAGTAAAATGCTCAAAAGATGGGGCTGACCTCACAACTCTTCTGTATTTCTTTTAGAGCTGTGAAGATAGCTGCTTAGGGCTTTAAAGGAGCTGGGACTTACGAACTGCAGGCTGTAAGTTCAAGTGTGGCTTGTTAGGAATAAATGCTCCCGTGCAGTTCCTTTAACAGTTTGATTCTAAGTGTTCAGTTTCTGTCCTGCCAAATTCGTTTGAAGCTCAGCATCAGGCAGGGCTAAGCTTTGCTAATCCTTCAGAAACATTTAAACTGCACACAGGTAGTTAATGAAGTCAGTGGGACTACTGGAAGCACTGCATTTAAGGGTTCTGCTGAATTAGGATGTGCATTTTCCGGGGATAACCAAGAAACGCTGGCACTGCCCCTGTTCATCTGCCTGAGGGCTCTGCACCATTACTGTCCTTCCTGTGCAGAGCACTCAGCATGCTGCTGCACTCTAGAACTGAAGGAGAAAAGATAATAAACCAATTGTAAAGAGCTTCAAATCTCTGCATTCTGTTCCAAATGCATCTCTCCAGCCTCTGGCTGAATCTTCTGTGGAGGGATGCCAGGCTGTGGCCAGGAGGGAGCCAGGGCCAGCTGTCAGGAGGAGAAGCTGGCAGCTGGGCAAGTGTTTCAAAATAATTGCGTGGGGAGCATGCAGGAGAGGCTCTCCTGACTGCCCTGTCCATAGCTGTCATTCCAGTACATCGTGGAATTAGTGAAATGAGACAGATCCACACTGTTGTCATAGGAAGCTGGAGAGATCAGTCACCTCCCAAAGCACAAGGGAAGGGCTGGGGAAGGAAGAGGGTAAAGATTGCTATGCAGAGGGAATGGGAATGTTTGTCAAATCTGACAATATTGAATATTTGAACTTCCAAGTGCTGCAGGCACGGTTTAGAATCCCAGCCCTGTTGAGAGGATCTTTCAAGCTGGGTTTTTGATATATTTTGCTGTGGCACACACTAGATTTTCATGCTTCTCTGGGGGAAAATGTTTGGCTTGCAGTGAAGTGCCACAAGTGAGAGACTGGCCCCTGTTTTTATTTGTGAAGGAGAATATTTTGATGAAGTCTTTGCCAAAACCCTGCCCCGTTCAGGGCAGAAGTGTGAGTACAGGGGCTCAGTTTAGTGGATTTCTAGGGAAGCTACTGATTTCCTCACTGCAAAGCTCAGGTTTAACAGATAGGGCTCCTAAATTTTGGCACAATTGATCTGTTCTGCAGAAGCACTGGGGTTAGTGCAGTTTTTAAAAATCAGTAAATCCTCACCAGCAGCACGAGCAACAGCAGCATTTACAGCTGAAATACAAATAACTCCTTAATGGGACAGCATTGAATTCTCATTTTTTATTTGCTGAGATAGACTTTCATTAAGTAGTCAGCTTAATAAAGTGAGTTCATCTGTTCTGTATCAGATGCCAACGTTCAGCTTGTGGCATCTTTTTGTCACCTCTCTTCCCTGGGCCCCACCTCAGGGTATAAATCTCACTCAGCAGGCTTTGGAGCAGCCCTGGAATGCCCTGGCTCAGGTGATCTCCAAGCAGTTTATGACCTAAGCATTATCCAGGTTGCAGCAGTGGATGTTTGCAGGGCTCCCAGGGGCAGTGACGTGGTGAGCTCTTGTGTTATGTCACCGTGACCCATTTCTGGCTTCCCTCAGCTCACCAGCAGCTCCCAGGGCACCACTGCAAAGTTATTTAAATACCATCATTTGCAACCTGTGCAAAGCTGTGCATCAGGTGAGAATAATTAAATGGCTATAACTGTGATTCAAGTGGAACCAGGGCAATTTATATTGATTTGGTGGTTGTTAAGAGTGAACTTTCTGTGGCACTTTGGGCACTCCTGTTGTAATTACACTTTGAAGGGGCTGTGTGTCCATCTCCAGCTGTTATTCACCCTGTCACAGGGCTGTGTCCAAATGAGGTGTGACTGATCCCATTTCCCAGGCTGTGTCTGGGGGTGGCTGCCCAAGGAGCTCACCTGTGGCTGTACCTGTGTGTGCCCAACGTGAGGGCTGAGCCAGGGCAGGGCTTTGGATGTGCTTAAGCTGTGCCTGGATGAGCAGTAACAGAGCCTTGGGAGGGTAGGGTAGAAGTCTGCCCAGTAGCTGATTACAAATCTACCTTCACTTCCCCAAAACAGTAAGAGTTATATTTTATTTTAATTTTTATTTTGGTGGTAGTGGGAGTTTAACAAAACTGAAGAGAGGAAAACCTAAAAGCAACCTTGGCAAACTGTCAGAAGCTTTGCTGCACTAAACCAGACTCTCATTTCTAAGCTTGTGGATGAACTTCTCAGCTGTCCTCAGGAAAAGAACAGCTTTGAGTGTGTTTGTGGTTGTAGCCTGCCTGAAGATAAAGGTGAGCTAAAGAGGATGTGGAACTGGCAGTGCTGGCTTCATGGTTGGGCTCAATGATCTCAGAGGGCTTTTCCAACCTTAGCCATTCTAAAATTCTTTTTTTCCCTCCCTCACTTATTAAAATAAAAAACATAACCTGAACGGTCTCTCAGCATAAAATTCTGTTTAATCTTTAAACCCATACATAAATTGTTTTTCTTTGTAAGCAATCCCTGCTAATACCAGATTAGCAGGGCTGTTTCCCTGCTTTGTTCCTCCACCTGTTCCATAGGACACACTGGTATTCCTGAGCAAAACTAGTGCCACAATATGGATTCTTAGGGTGATGGAAGAAAAAAATATTTTTGTGTTACATGTGGCAGTGATTTTTCTATATCCTTGTATAATTATAGCTGAAGTTATTGCATAAAGTGGGATTTGATTTTTAAGCTGAAAACTGGATGCATTTGGAAACAATTTAAATTTTCTTAATATAATCCAATTTTATTTATACAGGTATAGTTTAAATGGCACTTGGGAGTAACAGTAGGTGCGGTATCTCCTTTGATTCTTCGTAGTAGGAAAACACTACCTCACTGAGGTATTGTCTAAGAACAAGTGGAAAAGATTTGGGTCCAGGATGTGCTTATATATCCCTTTCGGTCGTGGTCCTGTATGGAACTCTCTTAGGTGAAGGTTTTCCTCATCTTGGACCCCATCACCACAAGAACAAAGTGTCATTGGAATATCCTTCTGGAAGGAAGAGACACTTTATGGAATTGTGTTTCTGCCTTAGCACATGGGAGAAACACCTCAAAGTGTTCAGGAATCAATGCCTGGGAGGCAGGAGATGTGGGGAAAGGAACTGGGAAGGACATTTAGGATGAGAGCTTAGGTACATTTAGAATCCACTGGAATTTCTGTGGTTCACTTTTACCCCTCTGCAGTGAGTTTGGTGTCTTGGCTCAGAGGGTCTGAGAGCTGTCTGTGCTGAATGAGGGCTCTGGGCTTTGTGTCCATTTTTTTTAAAAATAAAAAAGAAAAAGCCCCATGGGGCTGAGGCTGGTGCCAAGCAGAAAGGTGTGGAGGGAGCCATGTCCCGGCAGTCCTGTGTTCCCCTTGGCATGCCTTTTGTAGCTGCAGTGTGCTTGGAGCCCTGGGCTTTGTGGTTTTCTGAACCCTAACCCTAGGTGGAGCAGTAAAAGCCTGGCTCAGCTGCTCCGAGCAGCTCCTGTAGGGGAGCATTTCCTGCAGGACAGGCTGGGGATAACAGGCCTGCCACGAGGGATCTTCCCTTTTCCCCTATTCCCTTTTCTTTCCTCCCTTCCTCCCTTCCATCACTCTGCTTCAGCAGGAAAACAGGAGTTACACTGAAAACCTGGCTGACCACAGCTACACCAGCCAGCCGTGTTTGGGTGGTACCTGAGTTTGGGTCCCTCTCAGTACAAGCAGGTGAAATCCTCTGCCCCAGTTCTGGTGCTGGGGGGCTGAGGGAGCCCCAGTCTGCGCCCTGAATGAGCTCTGGCACTTTGAAGGGCATCAGCTGTTCAGAACAACCCCTGTGAGTTCTTCATCCTGGTGCTGCTTTGGGTACAGCTGTGGGAAGGGCAGCCCTGGTGCCTCTTCAGCAGCTGGACCTGGAACTGCAGCTTTAGCTCAGTTTTGAGTAATCTGTAGGATTTACAAGCAAAGACCCCAATCATGGATGTGTTTTTCATGCCTGAGTGTGTTCAGTTGTGATGCCCCAGATGGGTAAAGGCAGCACCCAGTGATGGGGTGTCTGGAATGAAGCTTGGAGTGCCACCCCTTCTCCTGCAGCAGCATTCCCTCAGGCTCTGTGTCCTTTTCTGAAGAAGGAAGTGAAATGTGTACAGGATTTTGGTTATGAAACTCGTGGAAAGCCATATGTGTGTACTTGTTCAGCACAAAAAGGGGGATGTAAGCACCCCGGTTTAACTTTAGACAGTGCCTTAGTGTTCACCTTCCCTCTCCCTCATGCCTTTCCTCTCGTGCTCCTGGGGTGAACAGAATGTAACATAGAATCACAAAATCACAGAAATGTTTGGGTTGGAAGGACCTAAAAGATGACCCAGGTGTCCCAGGCTTCCACTGTCCCAGGCTGCTCCCAGCCCCATCCAGCCTGGCCTTGGGCACTGCCAGGGATGCAGGGGCAGCCACTGCTGCTCTGGGCACCCTGTGCCAGGGCCTGCCCACTCTCACAGGGAGGAATTTCTTCCTAATATCCCATCTAAACTGACTTTTAAAGTTCAAAGCCCTTCCCCTTGTTCTAGCACTCATAACACAGCACTGGCCTGGCCATCTCAGAACAGGCTTTAACTTTAAAATACCAACCTTAGAATCCTGCCTCTTTACCTGGTACTTGGAGTTATCTCTTGCAGTGTGTACTTTGTGTCTTCATTCTCCTTGAAATCAGAGGAAATATTAATTTGCTTCATCCTCCTTTGAGGAATCTCCATTTGCAAGCTGGTCCCAGCATTGAGCTCTGCTGGGTCATTCAGCAATTCCCAGTGTTCCCATGGAATAATCCATTCCCCTTGGCAGGCTCTGTGTATTTAACAGTACATGCCTTGTCCTAACAGCTCTGGTTGGTGCTGAAATATCAGTGTCAAACTCCAGATCAGAGCTCTTCACTGGGACAGGAGTTTAGGTGACAAAAATTTCCACCCTGAGCTGAAAACTCTTCCCTGGGGGCCAGCATGACCCTCCCTGTGGCCAGACACCTGCACCCATGAATGCCTGGGTGGGAACAGAGGCAATTAAGCAGAGTCACTCATTAAAAGCACTGGTTTGGTTTTTCCTGCTGCCTGGGCAGAGTTTTCTCCATGGCAGTGTCTGGAGTTCCTGTGTGGAGGCTGGAGCAGCTCAGAGCTGGATTAACTTCAAACCTAAAAATAGCCCACAAGCAAAAACGCCTTTTCCTCCAGCGAATTGTGGATTCTGGAGGGAGGGCAGAGGAAAACTCAGCTGGGCTGCCTCCTCTGGAGTCCTGGCAGAAAACAATGGAGCAGAGTCCAGACTCCCCTGAGTAGGTGGGATTCCTGCAGCTGTCAGTGCACAGCAAATGGGCTTTTAATCTGATTGAACTGAAATTAAATACTACACAAAATTCTGCTGCTTCTAAAGAGTTTTGGGTTTTTCTCCTCAGCCTTCTAAGCTTGCATTTGGCCTAATATTTTATAAACTGGATGATTATGAATGACTTGAGTTAACTTTATTCCCCAATCCTTCTATTCCATGTCAGGATATGTAATAATGCCTTTTGTGCAGGTGCTCTCTGGTATTGATCAGGTGATGTTCAGTAGCTAAACAGGCTGGCCAGGTTCTGGCCTTACATGTAGTAGGAAGGAGTAGCAGTAACCTGCTCAAATATTGACTCTTTTTATTCTGAAGTGATGAAGCAAGACTAACTTGGGGTTTTTGCCACTATGACAACTTTTGAGCAGCAATTCTGTTGATGATTGCCTGTGGAAATAAAAACTTGAGCTCTTTTTGAGCAGTCTTACCCTTCTTGCTCTTGCCAGAGGAGCAGCAATGGTGTGTGAGCAGTCTGCACAGGTAGTCCTTACCCTAATGATGTTTGCAGTTCCTTATTAGGTTGTACCATAATCCCTGAATGTGATTAACTGGCAATTTGCACCTCAGAGCCCTGGCTTTTACTTAGAAAAGCTACAGAGAAATAAACTAGAGAAACAAATTGGGAGTTAACTGTGCAATCAAAGATATAGATGTGCCTCTGCAGTCTGAGTGCTGCTGCTTTGCTGGCTCCAAGGACAGAGTCTTCCTTAGAGTAGAAGGGGAATTGCTGTCCAAGACAGCTTTTAGTAACATGATGAACAGCAGAGATGCTTAAGAGCATGTAAAGCATGTTTAGTCTTTATGGGCAACATTAGTTAATGTTGTGGGTAGAGTTAAAGTGAATATTCCCACCTTTGTGTAATTTATAACAGCCTGATTTGTAAAAATGCAGTTTAGAGCAGTTCAGCCAGTGCCCTTCTCAGCAGTGGTGTGAAAGGCAGTGTTGGCTGCACGTTTAAAAATAACACAAATGTTACTGGTAGTGGGCTGGAAAGCTGTGTGTGAGCTGGTTGAGAACCCAACTACGGCAGAGCAGATCCTTTCACAGCTGCCAGCAGCGAGCAAATGGGAATTGCCATCAGGAAGAGGGACCTGCTCACAAACACATTTTCAGTTTGTGGGGCTTAGAGTGGGTGGTGACTCGTTGGGAGAAGTGCTGTTAAAACACCTGGGTCTGCTGGAAGAAAGAGGATGCAAAATTCCTGAAAACAAAACTCTATTTTAGGAATTGTTACTGCAGCTTCTTTAGACAGAAGACTCTAAGCCTTGATCAGAGCTACTGTGTGTGGTACCACCTCAATTTCAGCTTAAAGCACTTCAAGTGCTTCCACATCTCATCCTTAGCACCATTTGGTTGTCAGCAGCAAGTGAAATGATTCTCTCCTCTGTGCTGTCAAAAGTGATGGGATGGAAGAGGAATTCTCTTCTCTCTCAGCATAAATGGATAGATATGTCAACCCAGCAATCCTATTTTCATGGTGGATTTAATCCAATAAAACCTTCTGTTATAGTCATGGAGGTTTTCTGGTTTGTTTTTTCTAAGAGTTTACATTTCTGTCTGTTTTATGCACTTTTCTCCCACAAAGTTTTCATTCCCTTACCTGAGACACACTGCAAACATAAATGATTGCTGCTACATTTTCTACCTCTCTGAAGCTGCAAAGCCTCAGGACTTAAAGAATACTTGGATTTTTCAGCCCAATTTGGTGATTAAAATTCATCATACCAGTTTTTAATAAAAGAATGCACATCATGCATTGACAGTACTGTGAAGAGTCTTGAAGTCCTCTTCCCTTTCTCTTGGAGAGAGTATTTGACTTGTAGGAAGTGTGGGAGGGATGGACCATCAGTTTTGAGTAAAACCCAACCAGCTGTAGAACCAAGTTTAAAACATTTGCACATGTGGCTTGGAGACCTTCCCTGGAGCAGCTTTATCAGGACCACTCAGGGCTGTCTCCCTTAGGAGGAGGTTGATCAGGGATGGTTTGCATCTTCCTCCTAGAGGCTTTCAGAGCCTCAGTGCTGACTATTTATAAACACAGAGAGTTGTCTCCTCTGCCGTTCAAAATTTAAACTTCTTGGAACTTAAAAGTAAATTTTTAAAAAGTAGTGAAGGAATTGCTTCTCAGATGAAGCTCTGTTTTATGTGCTGTTCTTCCACTGATGAGCAGCAATTGTTGTTCACCCTGCAAATCCAAATGTTATTTCCCAAATAGCTGTTCTTTAACAAATGCAGTTGGTTTCTGTAGGAGGAACTGACTCCCTTGGGGCTGTTCTCATCCCACTCATCCACTGCCTTTTCCCCCACCCTTTATCTGACCTTACACATCTTTGGGAAGCGTGTCAGCAGGAGGGACAGCAGTAACTGGAGCTTGATGACACCGTCATGTGAGAAGGAAGACAACAGCAATTAATTGTTAATATTGAGCTAACTGTGAGCTCCCGGCCTGCTGGACTCCTCAGTGTGCACCTTGTGGCCAGGGTACAGTGAGAACTTGTGGTGTTTGAGCGGTTTATTCCATTAAATCTTTATGGAAGTGTCTGAAATGAAGAGCACAAATTCACTTGCTGGTGCTGAGCTCACATATTGCAAATACTAGTTTTAGTTTATATATTATAGTGTTGGTTTAGTCTGGATGTGTAAGGGGGGGAAAAGTCATCCCATTCTGTGGTTTAGAGATCCTGCAGGATCCCTCACACATCCTCCACATCTGGGCTCTCAGCTGAGAGGCTGTTCCTGGCTCCCTGCTCTTGCTGGATGAGCAGAGGGGATGCAGGAGACATTGAAACAGGGCAGTTGTTCAGCACTTTTAGATCTGGCACCACATCAGAACTGCTCCACCTTTGCAAGGAGAGCAGGGTGTGGAATTCAAAACTTGCCAGCTTACTTGAACTGGGTAAGTTCCCATTCTGTGTGTGCTGAGCTGCTGGAAGATGTTTCCAGAGTGCCCTTCTATCGATGCAGACTGACCCCAACGTAGGGAACAATGTGCTCTGACTCTATGATTTCAGAAGGTTGAACAATTGCTTTATTAAGCTAGGTGATATTACACTGATACTATACTATATTAAAGAGATACTATACTAAAGAGATACTACTGAAAAACTCCTGACCCTCTGGAGACAGTCACAACACAGCTTTATCCAACAGGCCAATCAATCCAAACAACCCTCACCGGTGTCCAATTAACAAATCACTCTCCATAAATAATCTCCATAACACACTCCACATGTGCCAAATAACAGGAGCAGCGAGATAAGAATTGTTTTCTCTTCTTCTCTGAGGTTTCTCACTGCCTTTCCCTAGGAGAAATCCTTGGGAAAGTTGTGCCTGCTGCTCCCTGTGCAGAGCTGCAGCCACACCCTTCCTTGGATCATCTCTGCAGGGTGTGGCCCTTGGGGGTTTGTAGTCAATTTTTAGGTAACCAACAAAGATTGATGAACATGAGTTTGCTAAAAAAAAAATTAATTCTGGAGGAAGTGAGGAAGGGAAGTGCAGAGCTCTTAATTGGATTATTAAAGATATGAAGTAGGGGGAAAACAGGTCTCTGTGAACCATGGTCACCAACTTTGAGACTTCATTTAGCCCTTGGTAAAACTGGAAATGTTAAACAACAGCATCCTGAATCCCCTGTCTGGGGACAGCCACCTGGAGTCAGTGATGGGGATAAATACTGCTTTATTTAGTTGGTATTCATTTATATCACAGTAGAAATTGCATAATTTATATAATATTTTTTATAATTAGTAGCAACTGGTGTAATTAATATTAATTTAATATGAAAGTAATTGGATGAAAATTAGATGCTTAGTAACACAGTGATAAGAAACTGTAAACATCATCCCACGGAACTGTATTTAGGATTTGGGAGAAGTTGTCTGAAGTCTGACTTTTTACCACAGACATGCACCAGATTACTCCAAAGCAGATTATTTGGGCCCTGTGCTGACTTCACTGCTGGCCAGATGAAGGGCCAGGTAAATCTCTATTTAATTACATACTGTTTTCCCATGGGACAGACTCCTGAGTGCTGACAGTGATTGTGCTGGTTGTGATCAGATTTTGTGTTGTAAATTCTGCCTAAAAACATCCACTGGAGAACTTCTGGCACTTTCATGTATGAATATAATGCAATAGCTATAAATGTTTGATGCAGTGTAGCTGTAAGTGCAATAAAGATGAAAAGAAGGGGAGAAAAAAATGGTCTGAGCAGTGTGAGAGATGAGAACATGGTATACTTTGTAGGTGTTGGTTTTCTGAGAAACTTCTTGTCAGGTGTTCAGTGCCTGTGAGTGCTGGATAAACATGAATTTGTCTTTCAATTCAGCATTTTGTGTGTGTAGGGTCTGAGGAGTCTGTGCTGATCATCCTAAATTAAGCTTGGTCATGTTAATGATGAGTGCCATGTGGAAGCAGGGACTGGCATTACCTGGGAAGGAAGCATCTTCTTGGTCCCATGGCTAAAAAAATATCTCATGTTCAATACTGGCTGTAAAATGTTCTTAATCTATTCCATAACTTTTTTGGTAACAGTTGTTTTTCATCCATGTGCCATATTCTCCCAAAATATGTCTCAACTGGGACAGATTGCTGTTAAATCCTTCCTGGAATGCATTTCTGAGGTGTTTTTCGCAGGAGGAGGTGTCAGATTTGGAGCAGACAGATGTAAATCCAGTCCCTCTCACACAGGGCTCTGTCTCATGTCTGCCTTGGATGGAGCAATTCATGAGCAGCCGTTGTGGGTAGTGACTGAAATCACAAAATGGCCATTCAGTGGCACTTCTGGGGTGGCAGGAGAGCAGATTTTATTCTTGTTCTTGGTGTTAAATTGCCTCCTTGGCACAAAAAGGGCCGTGTCCTTCACCCAGGGGGGTATGGGGATTGTCCCCAGACTCTGCTCTCTCCAGACAGACCAAGTCCAGCTCCGGTGCCCTGCTCTGTTTTCTCACAGGTCAGCTTTCCTCCTGTGGTAAAATGGAGAGGAAATCATGGATTTTGAGATTAAATCTAATGGTTTTCGCTGTCTGCTAGAAATTAATTTACTGCTCACTTGAAATAATATCTCTTTATCATGTAAATTAGCTGTATTGAAGGGGAAATAATGAGGGAATATGGTTTTTTCCTCCCTTCCTTGAGCAGTGAGGAGGACAGCCTTTTTGTTTCCCAAGCAAAACAGGTTTCTAATTAAATAACAGAATAACACCTTGAAACACTGCTTTGGGAGAAATATTTGGCTTTTTGGCTTGTTCCTTTTTTTAAAATGGAAAATAGAGACTTGCAGTAGTTAAATATATATTTGGAAAAAATCTAGGATTCTCAAGTGACTTTCTAAAGCTGCCTCCTGCCCCTCTGATGGATCACTGCTGAGGGACTGTTCATTGTTCATGGCTGATTTTGCTCAATCCAGTGTTTTCCCAGTTCACAGGGAAGGCCCCCAGGTTTTCTGCTGGTGTGGGGATGGATTTTGCTCCTCATTAACTTTTCCAGCTCCTTCTCTGCTTCTGGAGAGCTCCTGCAGCTCCAGGTCTCCTTCTGGGCTGGGCAGCTGCTCCTGTTGTTCCTCCTGGTGCTGCTCCCCAAAGGATGATATTTTAAACCATCTCAGGGTATTCTGAGCTGGAAGGGACCCCCAGGGATCTGAGCAGCTCTGTAAAATCTCTGCAGGACTCACCAGAAGTACTCAGCTTCAAGTGCTGGAAAACTGCTCAGGGAAAAGTTGATCCCATTTGATTTTTCAGAGGAAAACTGCTGTGGTTTTCCTTGTGCTGTTGGGATTGTTTATCCTGTTCCTGGGGGCGGAGGCTGGATCAGAGCTAGTGGATTTTTGGCAGTGCTGGGTTAATGTTTGGACTCGATCTGAAAGGCTTTTCACCCCCAGATGGTTCCGTGATTCCATGCAGCCCAACCCAGAATGATGGAATGAGCCGTGTGGGCCCTGCTGGGATGTAGGAGCAGAATCCCTCGGGCAGAAGGGTGAGGGGAGCTCCTGTGGGGTGCCAGCCCTGTCCCTCGCTGTCAGCACACCAGACCTGGCCTGCTGAGGACACAGCTCAGATTCCCAGTTGCTTCCTTGCCTGTGGTGCATTCCCAGTGCCAGCAGGCCCGGAGAGCTGCCCAGAGCCTCCCTCAGGAGGTCCGGGTGGAGCCAGGAGTCTCCTTCACCTCAGGATCCTTCCCCCTCTGGCCCATGGGACTCTGGAGTCAGACCTGCGGTTAACTGAGAACAGACTTGACTGGTAAATGTTATAATATGTATTTATTTACTTATTCCTCCTGAGAATTCCTTATGCAGCCAGCAGGTTATTCCCAGTGCCCTGGGCACCTGCCTGCTCCTGGAGGGAGGCCCCGTGAATTTGCAGCTCTGCTGCAGGCAGTGCATTCCCCAAAAGATGCCCTTGAAGGAAGGCTCAGGTTTTCCTTTCTGCCCTGGGGATGTATTAAAAACCTGGCTATCAAGAGGAGCAGAACTTGGGTGTCTTTCCTCTTCCTGTACAGATTTGAGGTACAATTTTAGGTGTTTTGTAGAAAACCTTCTGCAGCAGCAGAGTTTAGTGATGACCCAATCCAGCTGCACAACTGGGGCATAAATCAGAATATTCCTTTACAGCACTAATTTGTAGCTAAGCCATACAAGGCTATTTACTGCCCATCAGTGTTCAATAGAAAGCTCATTTTTATAATAGATCAGTGATTAATACCTGATCACAGGGCAAGGGCTGCTCTTGTCGTCAGAATTGTGAAGACAAAATGAGGAGTCTTGATGGGGTCAATGGTTACCATAAGCCCCTGCCTTTAGTGTAATGATCATTTTCTGTGAGGGTAATTAATGAACTGTTTAAGTTATGGAGGACATTGATATTATTGACACTGATGTATGAGCTGGATTTTTAATGGAGTAGATGTGCTGACTGTGGGAGTACTGTTGATAAATCAGACTTTAATTTTATGCATCCAGCTTCTGGTTAGAAGTATCCAGGTATTTTTAGAAGCCTGGGATGATTTACATATTCATTTGAAAATGTCTTTGTCAAACCAGCACTGGTGTTTGTGTTCACACCCTGCACTTCCAGCTCCTCCTGGCACTGCAAGTGCACATGTCCTGCCCTCCACTCACAGGGGCATGGAATCCAGCCTGGAAAAGTCCTTCAGGATCATCAAACCCAACCATGAACCCAGCACCACCATCCTGGTCACCACTAAACCATGCCCAGGTGCCACATCCATGGGTTTTTGCACATTCCCAGGGGTGGTGACTCCACCAGTGTCCAGGGAAGTGAATGTTTGAGAGAATACGGGAGAGGCAAAAAGGCAGCCAGAGCCTGGGGATGCAGAGCCAAGAAATTCCTTGGCAAAGGTGAGGAAATGTTCTCTTGTCCTTGAGCTGCTGTACAGAGCCTCTGTCAGGTGAGCAGGAGGGGCAGCATCTTTTGGTTTTTGCAGCTGTACTGTACTGAGAAAACTTGTTTTACATTTCCTTGCTGCTGAAAAAAAACCCCACCAACATGAAAAAAGTAACAAACCCAAATTTGCTCTTCTCTGTCTCAAAAAAAAAAAATAATCCTTTTGCTATTATTTCAGAAGAAAAAAATGCTTCAGCTTTGTGCATAAATCCAAAGGGGTGTTTTATTTGAAGTGTTCCATGTGTGATAAATAAATTCTGTGCTTCTGTATGGCTGGGTTCAGTTATGGTGTTGAGATAAACCAAACCAGAAAATTAGTCTGCTGCAGACACAGAGAGAACATTACTTATGGTTGTAGCAAAACTCTCCTCAGCACTTACCCAAAATAGCCACCAACCTTGAATTGTTTTGGATCTGAACCCCTGGAAGCTGAGTGAGTTATGCAGACAGGAGACACAGATCACAGGTGAAAAATCACATGCAGAGGTGCTACTGCCTTGGAAATAATGACTCTGTGCCCAGAGTTTCAGTCTGAAATGAATCAGCCTGAAGGTGCTGTGCTTTATTTCCTAATTGCATTGAGTGATGGAGGATTATGAGACAAAGTGGCCAGTGAGAGACTTTTGACATGTTATTATTGCTTGGGTTGGCACCTTGGCCAAAGTGGGGGTGATGAAGGCATGGTTGTTTTCCTGGTGCTGCCTCTACCCTGTCTCCTGGCTCTGGACAAATTCCAGCCCCTCCTTCTCCCAAGAAACCCAGCTGCAAGAGGGACAGGGGCTCCACTTGCTGCAGGGGGTGGGAAGGACTTTGAGTCAGGCTCGATGAATTTTTGGTGACATAACTGACTGAAGATCTCCAGCAATATCATTATTGACTGGTCTGAGTATTAATTTGAGATGGAGGAATTTTTCTGGTGCTGGTGGAGGTTTTCCAGCTGAAGTGCCTCTTGCCTTTAGCCCTGACACCAGCTCTGGCTGTGGCTGCAAATGCCCAAAAGCCATTTCCAAACACAAATGGATTTAAATACCTGAAGCTTTGGATTCAAGTACCTGAAGCTTTTAGCCCATGGCAAAAACTAGTTCTAAGGCCACCAATGCAATGGCATTTTCTATTAAACCCCTAATAAATGGCCTCAAATAAGGCAGTTTTCCTGATGTATAACTTCCACAATGCAAATGGAGAATTTGGCTCCCATGTTTCACTCTGTGACTCATCTGGGGAATCATCAAGACCTGTGATAAATCCTGCTGCAATGAATTGTCCTCATCAGTTTTCTCTGTGTTGGAGTCAGTTTGGTCTTGGCTGGGAGGTAAATTTCCATGGCAGATGGGAGGAGAATGGGCAGGATCTGATTCAGGAGTTGAGCATCTCTCTATGCCCTCAGTGGTGCAGGACACAGAGCTGGGAGGAGCCCTGGCTAGACCAGCACTGGGGCACCTCCAGGTGGAGCCCCAGAGGGGAAATCACTCTTTGACAAGGTTTTTTAGGGGGGATAACACTGTGCTCTGCTGCCCTGAGTATCAGACTGATGATTAGGGTACAGAATTGCTGCAGGCAGAGAGTTTTGCTTTTTCATTTTCTGCAAGTTTGTAAAATCATGCCTTAATTATTTTACTGAAGTGAATGTTGATTAGGAATAGAGAAATGCTTTGTGTGTTTGACATGGCCCCAGCAAGGGGGTCAGAACTAGAGGATTTTTAAGATCCCTTCCTACCCCAGCTGTCCTGTGATTCCATGAAGGGTTCTGGCAGTGCTGTCACATAAATTACTGCTTGAACTGTTGTGTAACCCTTTCCATCCCACACACCTAAGCAGGGGTCTCAGTAACCCATGTGAGTGGGGGGAGGCAGTTCCTCAGGTTCAGAACTCCCCTTTTTTTTGTAGGGGAAGCAATTTGTAGCAAACTTCAGTTCAGCTTCACCTCTCTTCTGTCTCTATCACAGCAGTAAAGCTGGAAATGTGTGAGTGGGGCTGTCCTGGGCTTTGGTAAGTGTTGGACAATTCCCTTTTCTGAGCCAGAGATGGGGTAACTGAGAGGTGTTTTAAAAGCTTTTATTCCATTTTCAGTCTCATGAGAAGGGTGAGAGAATACAGATGTTATAATTCATGCTATCACAATCAGAAGCTGACTATTAATTACAAAACACTAGGAGCATTTCTTGGCCTATCAGCTTTTTTTGGCACACCATGCTGTAGATGCCTTAAAGCCAATCATCTAAAACTCCCCCTTGTGGGTCCCACTACAATGCATCTTTCACAGTACTATTTCTCCAAAGTATCTAGTCTTACTTGTAAGGCTGTTTTTTGAGATATTTTTCTAGCTCTGTTTCTCTCTCAACAATATCTGTCCTATTCCATGGCATTTCTAAGTCAGCATTTCTTATCTCAAAGTTTGCACACAGATGCATACAGTGTGGGCCTTCTGTCAGGCCCTGAGAACTCTCTACAAATCCATTTCCCACAGGTAAGAACCTTCTCTGACTTAGGAAGTGTGGCAAGTATTCGTGTAAATACTCCACACGAAATCACCTGTGCTTGTGGTGATGTTTATTGCATTTTACATCCTTGTGTTTAGCAGCTGCACTGGCCTTTCCTGGCTCCAGAGGAAAATGGTCTGCAGCAGTGGTACCTGGCATCACTCTCAGATATCCAGAGGTATTTCTTACTTCTGGCTTCCTGCTTTGCTGTGCTCTGGGCTGGTGGCAGCAGTTGCTGCTCACCTGGACAGGCATTGTGAGCTCAGCCAGCAGCACAGGGAATGTGCCTGCTGCTCAGTGCAGCTGGAAGTGCTGGATCCTGCCCTCAGCAGCCCTGGCACTGGTTGTGATGGTGCCTTTGCCCATCAGCTCCTGCTGTGGCGCAGTGAGGGGGGGCACCTGGACACCTTTCCTTGGATTAAACACAAAGACAGGAGCTGAGCACCTGAGCCAGTCCCCAGGGCTCCCAAATCTCCTCCTGCTGCAGGGCAGGGCTCAGGGCTGGGAGTGGGAGTGGTGCCTTGGCTCAGCAGCTGCTCTTGCTGTGGCTTTGGCCAGCTTTGCATAATTGATGAGCAAAGGCTTCCCACAGGGTGGAAGTGTCCTGGGGTGGCATCTGTCACCTGTGGCCCCTGCACCTGCCAGAGCCAAGGTGTTCTGGCAGCCTGAGAGGAGAGCAGGGCTGGTGTGCTTTTGGGGAGAGGTAATGACAGGAGCATCCAGAGATGCAGCTGCTCACTGGGGAACTTCTCCATGTTCTGGATTTGCCTTTCAGCAGGGGAATGTCTGATCCTGCTCCTGGTGAGAGCCAGGACTGGCTGCCCCAGGGAGCTGCTCACAGGCATCATTCAGATCAGCTTTGTGTGTCAGATTTACCACATGAACGCTTGTTCTGGGTTACCTGATCTCCTTCACCCACCTCACGTTGTACAAGTTAATTTTCCTAAAGCAGCTGCCTTCTGAATATAGGATATTTGGACTCTTACCTGCACTGTACAACTCCAGATTATAAAGAATGATCTGTGCATCACCAGACTCTTAATTGTTAAGTACTGTGTGAAAAAAATGTCATGAACTTCTGGAAAATGGGATATTAATTATTGTAATAATTGGGCCTTATTGCAAGTGTGGTGTGGTGAGTTATAAATGGTGTCTCTGTATATTCATTTCATATCAAGATCACTTTTATCCTTTAGTTCCAACTGTCTTGCATTTAAATTATTCTAAAAGAAGTGTATTGAATACTTAGAGCTGGTAGCAAGGATTTACCTTTTCATTATTTTACTGTCTCTGCTGTTTACCAGCCTTTGTATGGTGGTTTGATGGCTTTGGCACTTGCTTGGGGAAGGAGCTGTGGGACAGAGAACATTTCTGGTCCCACAGAGTTGAGAATCACCCTCCAACACCAGGAATGTGCCCAGCAGTGCTGCACAAGGGCTGGGTGTTGTCCCCTCAGTGAGAGCCAGCCTAGGGTGATCTGGTGGCATTTTAAAAAGGTTCTGCTAAATCCTCTCAGTGCAGATCCCAGCTAGAGCTGGGCTTGGAACAAAGGCAGGCTCTGACCTTTCCTGAATTTGGAAATGTAGGTTTGAGGGCTCGGTTTTGGGGTTCGTGTGGGAATGACAGTCCAGTGTGAGCTCTGACTTCTTCTAGTGCAGTTCCAACAAAAGAATATTGCAGTACTGGAGTCTTGTCTGAAACCAGCCCAAATAAGCTGAAGATCTGAGATGTCCCCTCTGAAACAAGCTTCCTCGAGGAAGCTCCTGGTAATATATTCAAAGATGTGCTGGGTTCTTTCTCAAGTGGTGGTTTTAGCTCCAAGTGCCCAGAAGAAGAGATTTCCTTTCCTCCTCAAGGAACAGGCTTTCAGCAGCTTGGTGCTGGCACAGGTGGCACAGAAATCCTTCACCTTTATTTCAGCTGGATGGTTTGCTCTGTGGAGTACTTGATTAAAGTCTGAAGTGATTTTACTGCCGTATTATTTTCCTAAGCTTTGAGTAAAGAACTGTTGCTACCAAACCCCACTGCCAGCCCAATCTGGAGCCCATTTTGGGCAGGGATGAGCAGGGCGTGGTGTCTGCCAGAGCTATGAGCACACCAACACCCTGATGCTCTGCAGCACGTCCAGCTGGGGGTTTTTTGTTTTCACACCAAAGTTTGACAGGACAGAAACCATGGGAGTTTCTGGCTGTGCCACTTGCCATGTTTTCCTGGAGGAGTTGCCTTGGGGCATGTGTTGAGCAGGAATTTTCTGCAGCATTTCTGAAGCCTTTTGTGCCAGTTTTCCAGTGAACAGTTTGGATTGTTCCTCTCTGGTTTGCAGCCATGTGAGCAGGTGTGGGAGCAGAAATGCACAGGATGGAATGGTCAAGGTGGTCTGGTGACAGCCAAAGATGAGGCACAACAGCATTTAAAGAGAGATCCAGCTGGCTGGAATCCAAATGTGTTTCCAAATTGCACAGAGAATTATGGCTCAACAATGCCTGTGAGTGGAAGAAGGGAATGGAATGAGAAAGGAGCAGAAATGAGTTTAAAAGGTGATATTTGCCACAGTGTTTGAGGCTGTCATTTCTGTAATTTGTAGAATAAAGCAGATTTTTGCTGTCCTTTGACCTTATATACACAGGTGCTCCGTACGTTATGATGAACTACCTGAAAGCAAACTCTTTGCATTGGGGAATGGAGAAGTAAGGGCAGTGTAAGCTATATAATTCCTGTACATCAGATATTGAAAGTCTTTCCCTTGTTAAGTGGCAGATTTCTGTGGCAGGGTCTTTACCAATGCTTTTACCTAGGGACATAATTTGAGCTCTCCCCAGCATCTTCAGTGTCCATCAGTATCCAAGGACTGAAGTTTCTCCTTCAAGCTTTTCACTCCTGCAGGAAAGCACAACTTACTGAGCTGTCTCTGGAAACACCTGGACCAAAACATCCTGGTTTTGGTATCTTTTGGAAGTGTCTCAGCTGGAAAAGTGTCCCTGAATCTTCCTGTGTTGTCTGTGCAGTCTGATGGGTTCCTGAGCTGGGATCCAGCTTGTCTTGGCTCTGTCCTGTCCACCTTGCACAAATTCCACAGAGAAAATATATTCAAGCTCAGTCAGTTGTTTTCAGAATAAGACAATCTGTAAATTTTTATTTAGAATTTGGAGATCAGAAGGGCAGAAGTGTGACTTAACACCTTCCATGCCCCCATGAAGTCCTGGCAGGGCTTTGGATTTGTAGCTACAGGGAAACCTGCAGGCTCTGCTGCCTCTGGAATGTTCTTTTTGTGATTTTCTTTTCCTCTAAGCCCTCTGTAGAGGTTTTAATGTGGCAGTTGAACAGCAGATAGATGATAAATACAAGAAAGCGTTGAGAGGGATGAAAATCACTGGCAAGGTACTCATTTGTTCAGATTATTGTTTGCATGGATGCAAAAAATGAACCTTTAAATACTGGAAATTTAAGATCAACACTTAATAGAATAGCTTGTCTACTTTTTTAAAATGAAGTCTATAGTATTATTGACTACCTGACAAACAGTGATGAATGCAGTCCCTTTGCTGCTTTCTCTTCAGGGTAAAGGCAATTAAGCACTATTATATGTTAGAATATTTAACATTGCTCTGTGTGGGGATTCATTTGTGCACATTGAAATGAAAGCAGAAACGATCAACAAACATCAGTGTAATGACGTGTTCTAACCTTGCTAAGGAAATTATGCCTTGTCTCTAATGGGCTGTGGGAATTTCAGGGAGCTGTTTGCCTCTGAATGATCTTACTCAGAGGATGTGAAAGCAGTGCACTCATCTCCTCACACATCCTCAGCCATCACCTGCAGCTCTGAATTAACTTACAAGGCACAAACAAAACGTTTCAAGTATTTTACAAGCTTAATTTTTAAGTTTAAATGTCAAGAATGAAATCATCCGACTTAATAACATTGTGGGTGTGTGTGACAAGGCACCTTTCACAAAGAGCATGGAAAACAAGCTCTCAAACTGTGCCATTCCCATTCTCTGGAAGTGACAATAAGAGTGCATCCTGCTTTTTCAGTTGTTTACAGGAGCCCACCACAGCCTTTCCATTTGCTGTAAACACTTGGAACAAGTGTTGGGAGCAAGTGAAGAAAGTCATGATGGAGATTGTTGGAACTGAACTGGAGTTGGAATAACTTGGAATTGCTTTTAAAGTGCTAAAACTTTGTAAAGGGGGTGTTAAGGAATGGAATATGTTTACTGAAGTTGTGCTGCTAGTTTTATTTCTATTAACAATACACAATGCTTCATTATTAAGCTTAAAACCTTCTACTGTCATGCTAAGCATATTTTTCTGCAGTCTTGAGGTCTATCTTAGCCAAGCCTAAAACTCAAGCTCTTGTTTCATGTCCTGGCTTGCTGTAACTTTTCTACTTTCAGACTTTGCAGCTGTAGCAAGCTCTAAGTTTTCTGTTCTTTCTGTTTCTGCTTTTACAGCTTTCTGGAAGTCTTCTTACCTTTACTATTTCCCACATTAAGTCACTGGGTTATATTTGAAAATGCGCCAGTATTTTTTTCAGAAGTTTCTATTGGAATGTTCTCATCTCTGCACAAATTTGGAGTCACTAAACGTAAGCCAGGCTCAGGCACCACTTTCTCAAGGCTCCATCAGTCCATTTAAAAGTCCCAGTTATAGTGAATATTGCTGGTCTCTTCTCCCAGAGACTGAACTGGGGGTACCTGTTGCTAAACCTGACCTGGAGAATGGGGCAGATTTTTCTGTGGTGAGACCTTACCTTGATGTTTGTTCAGGTGAAGCTTTCTGCTGTTTTTCTTGGCTTTTCAAGTTGCTGTTATTTGAGAAATTGGGATAAAACTGCTACCGTGCTTCAGCATTTCTGTAATTTCCTCCAGCAGTTAGTAGTGATGTCAGTGTAATTTTCCCAGCTTAGAGTTACATTCAGTGAAATGATAAAATCAACCTGTGTTAGAATGTTTAGCTGTGAGTGAAAAAAATGGAGACAAATCTTCCCACTCTGTGAACATTTTATACCATATTACTTCATAAAATTTTTAGTGGAGTCTCCTCTTTGTCTTAGTGTGAATTATCTAAAACTGGGTATGGCCTGAGAAATTCAATGTATCTGTAATGGTGTCAGTTTATTCAATTTACAGCCAATCTTTATTCTCTTAGCACCTAAAACAGGGACTAATTTCATCCAGTAACTGCCTTTTAACCTTCCACTGATTGCCAAGAAAGGAGATGGGCAGGTTCAACGCTTCCAACCTGGAAATTTCCATCTATAATATTCCAAACATATCAGTCTCTGTTTCAGGTTAAAAAACTCCAAGCCACCACTAATGGGCAGGTTCCTAACCTGCAGCTCAAATAATTGTAACAATGAGGATGCAGCAGAAAAAGCTCCAGTTGCCCCAGGAAAGACCAAGTGCTTTCAGCAGAACGGGCACATTCTGTGCTGATGTTGCCATGGGAATCACCATGTCCCTGCTGCTGTCGTGAGCAAGAGCACCAGTGAGGTTTAAGTTAAAATTGCTGGTTTTGTGTAGGAATTGCAGCTCTTGATGGTGGCCCAGCTTTTACATCCTTATAAAGAGCAGGACAGGCTCCCAGCACAGAAAAATATCCTGTCCCCTGCCACCTCCCCACCTCTGCCCTGGAGTCTGCTGCCATTGCATGGGTGGCTGCCTGGTGGCTGCTCAGCCCTGAGGAGCTGCTGCTCCCCTGGAAGGAGTGGTCCTAAGGGGCTGCACTGGAGTCCACCTGGAGCTGCAGAGCTGACTCTGGGCAGTTTGTACAGCACAAACTTTGTACAGCCTGCAAGCACAGAGATGTGTCCAAGCACAGACATGTGCTTGTCCTGTCAGCTCTGCTGTCCTGGGTCTCTGGTCAGCAGGGATCCAGTGCCAGGATTTGCAAGGTCCAGGCTGGGGCTCTGGAGTCATTATCCACCAGAGCTGCCTTCCGTGGGGAGAGGTTTGTTTGGGAATTCATTGCTCCAGGTAGCAGTGATCCATCAAAATCACTTCACAAACTGAAGTGACTGCTCAGGTGGGGACTGTTGATTTATTGTAAAAGGAAAGGAATCTTAAATTTCAATATCTATGTAAAGAAGCCTCTGGAGTATCATCCATGTTTGATCTCTGAGCTCAGCTGTTTCCATGAGTGGAATGTTATTGCTTTTGGAATGTCAGAGTACTATAAAATTGGGCTCTTGATGGATGAGCATCCAAAAGGGTGCTCTTCCCCCAGCTCTGCACCTATTGAATATAAACTTGAGTGTTGTGTTGGTTTACAGAGTTGAAGGTATTAAATTTCTTACCTGTGCTAAGAGCTGACCCCTGAGAAGGCAAAGCTGTTTAAGCAATTAATGCATTGAGTGCCAGATAAATGTTATCATCATTTCATTGCCTTGTGCCAGTGCCATTCATTGGGTGTTGTTTAAATTTCACTGGCAGCTCAAGCACAGCTAAAAATAAATTCATTTGTTTATAGACTTCTTTGACAACAGCCAAATAAACCCACATTGTGTTGTTTTGAACAGGAGGCACAAAGCCAGCTGAGTGCTCCCTTTGAGTGTGGCTGAAGCGTGCTGGTAGGTGGCTGAGGTTGGTTCTACACCTGCTTTTCCCCTCCCACCCCTGTTTTATTTCCATTGAAACCTTTTTCAGGGCAGGGTGCTCTTGCTGAAGTACAGGTGTTGGTTTGCAGTGTGAACAGCAGCTCCTGTTTTGTGCTAATGGGGCCGAGCAAAAAGAGACTAAAAAGTGGCAGCAGGGGAACTGTTAATGCCTGGGGCTGGAGCTCCATGGCAGAGAGGGATCCTGAGTCCTTGAGGGCATGTCCATAAATCAGAGGGAACTTGGACAAGTTCAGCAGTGCTCCCGAGGTCACCTGGGCTTCCTGGCAGGGGAGCAGTGAGAATGTTCATGTTATTTCAGCTCAAGGACAGGAGGAGGTGAAGGAAGATAAGGAGGAGGACAAATGACATCAGCTGTGGTATCTCCAGTTGTGAGATATTGGGGTTTGGATGTCCTGGAGCTGCAGAGCTCTGGAATGAACAAATGCTTCTTGTAAGAAGGGGAAATTATTTTCACAGAATGTCTTGGCAGTGAAAATAATTCTGAGAAGGTCGCTGTGGGAATAGCCTGACTTGCTGTAGGAACTGGGTTTCTGTACCTCTCTCTCTGAGGGATGTGTCAGGTAAATTAATCCACCAACTTCAGAGCTTTATGTCCAAAAAGGAGACAGAGGAGTCCTTTTACTTTATTCCAATAAAGGGAGAGGCCATGGGGCATTCCCCTGGGGTCTCTTGAATTTTTGGAGGACGCAGCCTCCCTTTGTATCCTAATTTCCAACCACATTTCCCTTCTCTCTTTCCCCATTGGCTGAGGTACTTAAGAGGTTCAGACTTTCCGATATGCCTGATACCAAAGATTTCCCTGTAATGTATAACCCTCCCTTTTAATTGTTAATTCTTATGGAATTTAGGGTTTTCCCCCATTGTTTCTTTCATCTTTTAATGCCCAATTTCATTTATCAGCCAACCTACAGTTTGTTTGTAAAGACAAATCTGTCATTCCTCTCAGATCTGTGGAGAAGTTGCTTCCCAAGCTGACAGCTGAGCCCGTGTTCCCTGCTCAGCCCTGCCCTCTGCTCGCTGTGCCAGGGGAGCAAGCAGAGCTGCAGGCCCCCCTCAGGGGGAACCATGGCTTGGATGCTCTCAGCTGGGTTCCTGTAGCTGTGGTGGAGCAGATGGGCCAAAATGCAGTGAATCAGCTTGGTGAGACAATGCCTAATGAAACCACAGAGTCCCAGACTGGTTTGGGCTGGAAGGACCTCAAAGCCCATCCAGTGCCACCCCTGCCATGGCAGGGACACCTCCCACTGTCCCAGGCTGCTCCAAGCCCTGTCCAGCCTGGCCTTGGGCACTGCCAGGGATAGAGCAGCAGTCCTGGGGAGCCTGGTGTTTTGCATTTTTTTTTTTTTCAATAGGAGAAGTGTAAAATGTTATGAAGTGGTTTTGAGCAGAGAGAACTTACCTCAGAGGTACAGAACTGTGAATGTTTCCTTGCTAGGGGCCAGTGGAGATGACAGGATCTGCTTTCAGTTAAGGTGGTTGTGCCACCAAAAAGCAAGAGTGAAATATATTACTGTGAACAGCGACACAATTTTTTTTTTTTTTTTGCTCTGAGGATTAAAAAAAAAACACAAACAAACAATAAACCACCAAAAACTCTCATTCAACAGCAAAACCTCTGAAGATTCATTGGTTGTGTCCAGGTCAGTGTGAGCTGCTGGAGAGTGCTTTTACCTAAAGGACAAAAATGAGATGTGGCAATGTCAAGAGGCAATTGAAAATACCAAACTGTGAATTGAGGGAAAACCAGGTAGAGCTGATAGTGCAGGGATCTCTCAGGGAGTGTTTGAATAACACTTATGGGGGATAAAGAATGTATTTGAAGTAAAGCTTCTAAAAGCTGAATGGATTAGTTGTTAAAACTCTCCCTGAAAGTTGGGATGGTACTGAAGCTTGTGTTTGGGGACTGATTTTAAGAAAGGAAAAAAGCCACCCCACAAACCATGTTAAACACTGCCTCTCCTCACTCAGCCCCCTAAAAAAATAATCAAAAACCTCACTGAAACAAATCCCAAAATCAAACAAAGCAAACAAAAAAAAACCCTCCAAAACCCTTCTGAGGCATTTTTCAGAAGTGAAGAACTGGGCTGTGTTGCTCCATTCAGTGCCAAGATAATTTCAAAAACCTGTAACCTCCAGATTCTCAAAGGAAGGACATTTTCTATGGGGGTGGCTGTGCCAGTAACCACTGCAGGTTGTGGGACAGATGGAAGCTGACTAATAGCAAGAAAACCATTAGCTGTAAGTACAGCCATTATAATTGAAACTGAGGCCTCCAGGCATCCAGAGAGAAGCCAAGAATCCTGACTATGGGATTGTCTGGGCGTTTTTGTAGCTTCTGCATGCAGACTTAATAGTTACAAATTACAGTGTTTCTACAGATTTAACTGAGAGTTGAAATAAAACAAGTTGAAGACTTAAATCCCATTCTTTATGCAGTCTGTCTGGTGAGTTACAGCAGTAGAATACACACTTGGTTTTGTCTTAATCTTTTCAGGTTTTCTAATTTAGTCTTAATTGGAAGAAAGAGTTACATCAGAGGCAGCAGAACTCCTGTGGCATTTGGAGTTCCCAAGGGGCTCAGGTTGGCTTCAGGGGCAGATGAAGACAGTCATCAAAGTGATTGGACTTAAACATCCTTTAGGAAGGAATTGCTGGCTGGGAGGGTGGGCAGGCCCTGGCACAGGTGCCCAGAGCAGCTGTGGCTGCCCCTGGATCCCTGGCAGTGCCCAAGGCCAGGCTGGATGGGGCTGGGAGCACCTGGGACAGTGGAAGGTGTCCCTGCCATGGCAGGGGTGGCACTGGATGGGATTTAAAATCCTGTCTGACCCAACCCATTCTGGGATTCTGTGATGTACCAGAAATGATCTGTGGAGTCCAGCAGCTCCTGTCCTGAGTGGTGACAGGGCCCTTCCCAGTGCAGGTCACAGCAAATCCAAGGACAAGTTTTATGACTCCAAATGTTTCAGGGTCTCTTCATGTCTGGCACCATCCCAAGCACTGCCAGTGCAGGCAGTGAGGTTAATCCAGAGGGTGAGTTTGTTGAGGCTTTAGCACTTTTCTTACATCTTTGTGTTCAATTTAGCTTGTCCTCCAGAAGCACCATCAATTTTTTCTAGAAAATATCTTTTGTGTTTTAATGGCAAATCATTCAGACTTCTCAAAATCTGTGTGTGAATTTAATAAGCAGATGCCCCTGGAAATAGGACTTGGGTGTAGTTTACCCTGAAAATTTCACCATAAGGTGCCTCAGTTGAAATTGCATAGGGAGGTTTCCAGGGCTGGGTTTTGTAATTATTGTTGGGTCAGCAAACGAATTCCTGGGGTGGAGGGCTGATGGCAGCAGTCCCCATCAGTGTCACTGTTTGTTCCTTCTCCTCATGGAATAAACATAGATCTTGTCTTGTATGAACGATAAGGGGAGAGCTGTAATGGTCTCCAAAGCCTGAGGATTAAGGACATAAATTTCATGTGCAGAAAATATCTCATTCTTGTTGAAGGCTCATGGCCTTTAACTCTCTGATCCTGCCTATATCCAAAGTACATTTTGACAACAACCCTCTGTAGGCAGAGGATTTTATCAAGGAACATAGAAATACTCGATACAAATGAAGGATGAAACTTGATTCGATAATTTTCTAAATGTTTATGGCTGATGATTGCATGTTGAGAGGCTGAATTGATGATAAAGTGTTCTGCTGTGAGTATCTTCATAGTCTGAGAACCATTTAGCTGCTGTTGGAGGCAGGAAGGATCTCTAAAAGGGACCATAATTGGAGCCATGATTGTTGAAAAGCCTCACTTTTTCTGAATGTCAGATAAAAGGATGAGCTGCTTGTTTAAACCCCAGTTTTAGAGAGATTTTTGTTTCTTTGTAAGGCCTTACCTGGAAATGGAAAGAGGTCTGAAATAATCCTGTCCTGCAGCTTTCCACTTCTGCTCACCCTTAATTCAAGCTGAAATAATGCCTTCTGTATTCAGTATTCCACATTCAGTACAGGTGATTGCCACAGGCTAATGCTGCTTAATACTGCCTTGTCCTTCTGCAGAAAACAGGTGGTGACAGGAATGTTGGGGAGAGATTTCTGATGTGCAGTTAGATATGAAAAATTTCCTGTGCAGCTCCTCAGCACTTCTGGGGTTAAACTGCAGTTCTCTCCCTCAGCTGTTAAAAAGCCACTCCACACCTCTGTTAATGAATTGAGCTGGAAAGGCACATTTAAAGGAATTTTGGTTGTGAAGTTGCTCTTCCCTGAGCTGGGGTAGGGACAGACAAGGCTGCAGGTCAAAGGTGCAGAAATAACTGGATTGGAAAGTTCCAGCTGCAGGGGAAATAAGGAATTGACTCACTTGTAAAATGATAAATGTAGTGAGAATGAGGTGTTTTTCAAACAGAATGGAGGCAGCCTTTCAGTTTTCTGAATTTTTTTTCCCCTTAAAAGCTGTTGCAAATTATAAACAATTGAAGGGGAAAGGGAGCAAGGAAAAGAGGTAAAATGGTTTTCAGAGCTCATAAACCAAGGATATTTTTTTCATATATTACCACTTGAGATTCAAGTCTTCATTCTGGTGCTGACTTCAAGATCACCCCTCGCTTGTCAAAGCGAAATATTTTCTTCCCTTCCATATGGCCCTTTGGCAGGGCTCTTACTTAGATCATCAGTTGGCTCCTCTGTGCAGCCTAATGGCTTCATCTCGTGAGACAGGAGCTGGTGAGGGGCAGCAGGCAGCAGGGGTGGGTTATCCTGGAGCCCTTCACTCCTCCAGACCCTCCACAACCCAAACTCCCCATCTGCTGCAGGAGAGGAAACGGGGAGCAGAGCTTCCTCCTGTGTGTTCTGCTTGGCTGTGTTTCCATCCCATGGAATGCCACTGATCACAATCCCATTTTCTGTGCTTCTCAGTGCACCTGGAGGGGTTGTGTTGAGGACAGAGCAGGGCAGAACTGGCCAGGATCGGTGACAGCGCTGTGACACGTGCCAGGCCCCTTGGGGGGCACGGGGCAGAGCAGCTGCTGGCTCTGCTCCACCTTCCAGAGGTGACACCAAACCCTCTGGGCAGAGCCAAAATATGTCCCAGCTCGTCTGTGTTTAGAGCACAGCAGCTTTGGGCTGCCCCAGGTGTGCCAGGGCAATGGCACATCCCTGCCCTGGTCACAGGGCTAGCAGCATTCCTCTGGTTAGGCACAGAACGCTGAGTTTCCCTGTGTTCAGCAGTTTGTGTGGGCTGTTCTGGTCGGGAGGCAGCCCCAGGCTGTGCTGGAGGCAGCACCTGCCGGGGTGCCCCTGTTCCCTGCTGGGGGAGGCTGCTCCGCTCCTGCCGAGCGCACAGATGGTCCCAACAACCTTGGTGGGAAGCACAGGCTGCCTGCTTTGCAGCCTGGCTGTTCCTCCAAACTATTCCAGGCATCAAGAGAGCCCAGGTTACTAAAACCCCTGCTGGCTGGAGGTGAGGTGGGGAGGCCTGTGTTCCACAGCCAGCTCGGAGCATATGGCACGGAGCGGTGGCTGGGCAGGGACATCAGGCTGGGCTTCTGCAAATCCCTCCTCAGAGAGCTCTGAGAGTTTGGAAGGGACATTTCTTGGACAGTAGTGGCTGTAAGCAGTCCAGGAATGGATATAACAAGCTTGTTATGGAGACCATATGCCAGGAGCTGCATTTCCATGGTATTTATCCTAGGATCACAGGATGGCTCAAGTTGGAAGGGACCGCTGGAGGTCATCCAGGCCATCCTCCCTGCTCAGGCAGGGCTCCCTGGAGCTCAGGATTGTGTCCACATGGCCAGGCTGGAGCAGAGAGTAGAGTGAGTTATCTGTGGGAGATAAGGGTCTGCTGCCTCTCATGGGATGAGATGTGTCTGCTGGGGCCTAACACGACAGAAATGGGATCTATGGAAGTGGCTCTTTGCAATGTTCCTGTCCAGGCTCACAGTTACAACTCATTTCAAAGGGAAAAAAAAGGCTATTTTCTCATGGTCGATTTTCTATTTCTATTTTCTATCTATATTTCTATTTTTCTCTATTTTCTCATGGTCTGTATGTAACAGCTTTGTAAGGACTGAAGAGCTTTTGTGGTCACTGCCACACAAGCAGTGCATTCCCAGGGCTGGGATGGGGGGTTTCTGCTGAGGATGGAGGTGCTCTGCACAAATGGAGTGCACACAATCTGCACAGAGTAAATCTGTGTTAAAAAAGGGCATCTGCAATAGTAACTGTCACTTAAGAGGGTTAAAAATTCCATTTCTTTAATGGGAGTTGGAGAAAATAAGGACAAAAGGAATGTGATTAATGATGTTCTGGGTGAAATACTGTGCTGTCTCATTGAACATGGTTAATTGGTGGTTGTAGGTCTAAAATCCAGTCAATTTAGCAAACAGGTTCTTTTTAAGCAGTCAGTGTTGTGTTGTGCTGTAACACAGATTTCACACCACACCCTCCTCCACAGCCAGCAGAGCTCCTTCCCCTGTGTGGGGCCACACCTGGGAATTGTCTGGTTTTGGGGGAAGCACTTCCAGCAGTACCTGGTGGTTATCCACAGCACACAGCAGGAACTGAGCACATCCCCTCTGCCTTTTGTTCAAAATGGTGCCTGAAAATGCTTCTTACATAAGTGCCCTTGGATTCTGCAGTGGGTGATTCACAGGTTTAGCTCACATGAACTCGTCTGCATGATCCACTCCATGTGGGAGGTGCTGTCCTTTCCTGCTCGAGCTGCCACAAGATCATGGACCAAGAAGCAGCCCAAATTTAGCTTGTGTGTATTGCTGATGTGACTTTTAAACCTTACACTGTTTGGGGCTTGATGGAAACTTCTTTTTCAGCTTGGTGGTGGGAAATCACATCTAAACTGCTCTCTGCACTCAGAATGTATTTATGGGGTTTTTTGAGGGTGGAGCAGTGGCCTGGTGCCCAGTGAGCTGAAGTGTGTGGAACATAGACAAATGAACCAGAAGGCTTTTGATACATTCACCATGACATCCAGCCAGTGTTTAAAAACATGGAATATGATCAGAGAAACAGTTTCTTTGTATCTTGAAGTTACCAAAAGTCCTGGGACCATAGTGTGAGGTTGGTACCATTATAGCTTAGTTGGAGTTTTGTGGGAGGCTGTGGTGAGTTTGTTTAATTGTGTTGATGAAAAGGTGTTCACCCTGTTGTGCATAATGACTGAATCGTGCTGAAGGGACTTAATTAGTGATGAAATTTATAGTTTTTCTCATCCTGACACTCACCTTGTTAAAATGCTACTGACTGGGCAGTTCTTACTAGGTTTTTTACCACTTCTTTCAAGTCTTCTGCCCAGCAGAATCTTTTGACTCCACCTGGTACACAGAGCCTTGCTGGCCACAGCAGCTCTTGGGAAGGAGAATCTGCACTGCTTGTGTCTGTGGGATGTGGGCTGGGTGGGACAGCCTTGGAGCAGCCTGCTCTGGTGGGAGCTGTCCCTGCCCATGGGAAATGGGCTTTAAAGTCCCTTCCAAGTCAATTCCCACTTTATACATTGCTGGCAGTGCTCTGGTGCTGATCCAGACCCTTTAAGCAGGGGTGTAAGGGCAGGACAGCGTCTGAGCTGGGAGGTTTTATTCCAGCTTGACTCTGTTCCTGAGGCTGCTCTTCCCAGACTCCTGGGAGGAGAGTGTTGCTTTCCTTGGCAGAGCTTTGCACATCTGCTGGGATCCACAGGGGCACGAACATCATTCACACCCAGCAGGCTCAAATAACAATCCTGGAAAGCTCTAATAGCCTTTAGATGGGGTTGGAGGTTTCCTGGGCAACATCTGCCTGGGTTTGAAATGCTGCTCAGAACATTCACCTGCAGGAACCTCAGACTGTTCCCTGCTCCTCATACCAGGAGTATCATTTCCATAGCCATCAGTGAATTCTCTCTGGAGCTCTCTCCCTTGAAGGTAATCTGTTCCTCTGCATTACAGAGGCTGGAAGATTTCAAACAGTACAGAAGAACAACCTGTGCCGGGTGCAGTTTTGGTTTTGAGGCACGTTCTGTGCTCAAAGCAAGGCTTAATCAAATGCATTGATCCTTGTAGTGCTGTGTAAAGGTTCAGTTCAATCTTTTTCTTTTGTGAAAAATGGAATTAGAATGCTCTGTAATACGTGGTTACTGTGTACTCCAAGAGTCTCCTGCAGTAACATCAGTTCTTGTGGCTTGTGAGAAGATGCATTTCAGATGGAGTCTGATTATTCAGTGGATGTTTGACATGCTGTTAGAAACCTTGGCTTTTCCCCAGTTCTTTTTATTCTGATGAAGTGACAGCTCCAAGGAGGTGAGATCTGAGTGGGATTCCTACCACAGGGGTGGCTCTGTGAACTATTTAAAGCTCTGTCCACTTGTGGGCTCTTACAGAAAGGTTTCACTTCTGTTTTTGGCTGGTTTTGTACCACATTGTGCACCCCTGAACATCAATCCTAGACAAATAGAGTTTCAAAACTGTTAAAACTACTCACTGTATTCTTTTACAGGACACTGCCATAACTCACTGCCCAAATAAAGTATCCGCTCAGCTAGGAGTTGTTGCAGGGATAGTTGTGTATCTCAGTCCTTGATGGTTCTGAGCAGTGTTTAATTTGGAAAATGATTACTTCAATGAGCAAGAGGGAAGCTGGTCCTGGAGCTGCCTTTGGAAGCAGCTTTACCTTGTGCTGTTCCACTTCTAAGTGCACCTTTAGGTGTAAACAACAAATCAGATGCCACAGGGCTTTCAGCTTGTTTATGATGGCTCTTGGGGGGAATAACAAGAATTGAACATTTCCTGCTGGTGCGAGCAGAAATCTTTGGGATGAGGAAAAACCACTGAAGGAGCTCTGCTGCTGCTGGGGTTTTGAGGTCCTGCTGTCACCTCAGTGAGCAGGAGACCTGGAACCTCTCACATTCCCAATCTGAAGGGCTTTTCCATCTTGTGCTTTCCCCAACATCTTCTTTGAAATTGTGTTATTCCTGTAAATGGCGTCCAGTTTTTAGGAGCTGACACTTCCCACCAGGGATGGTTTGTTGGAAAATTGCCAACCAAGTCAGCAACTGGAAGCCAAGATAATTGGCTTGTTGTTCTCCTGCATGGGGTTTTTATAGGAGGGTAGTGGTGACAAAGAGAAATCCTTTTGGTGGCGTGAGTGGAGCTGGTTTCTGAAATACCCATGTTTTAGATATGGACTGACAGATGGTGAGGGCAGTACTTGGTTAAACTCAAAAATCATTCAGGATTTTAATGGTGACTTTGGTTTGCAGCCCTCTGTAAACCTCAAGTGCTGGGGTTTTTTGTTTTTATTTACATTTGGTTTTTGGTTCAAGGTTTGTCATGGTGGTACCTGTTCCTCCTGGCCTCTGCTTGCAATGAAATCACAGTAATTACTACTGGTAGGAAAATAATTTCTGCCTCTCTTGGCAATAACAATCTCAAAAATGATATGTTTCACTGTATTTCCTACTGAGAATGAAATTCCTGGGATCAGGAAGAAGACAAACTTGTACTTCAATAGGAATGTAATATTGTAATATTTAGTTCTACTCAAAATGAAATCTTGGAAATCATCCAGGGCTGAGGGGAGAAATCTTGGAGAATGTTGTGTGACATTCATCTCATCAGTGATACAACTCAGATATCTAAATGGAACCTGTGCTGTTCCAAGTACTACAGCACAGAAGATATTCTATATATTGTGGGCTTTTAATTTTTTTTTTTCTTTAAGGTCTACCTTGAAATAAATAATGCAAGATACTGCCAGAAGCCTTTTCACCTTTCTCCTTGTCTCAGCAGTGCCAGTATCATTTCTTTTGTGTGGGTCAAAAGGAAAAAAGCTAACCCAGAGCCCAGCACATGCTTCCTGTGTGAGCAGAAACATTAAATATCGATCCTCAATCCTGCCTTTCAAAGAATGCTTAAAGAAAATCGAATGCTTTGTCTCAAACTACGAGCACTGGGTTCTTTCAGCTCTGTGTTCATTCAGCCCTGCTCATCAATTACTCATTCCCTGAGCAAAATTGACCAGCTCTGAACAACTCTTCAGAATTTACTCGAGTAAATCTTACCCTTGAAAATGCAAATTTAGCAGCTGTGAAATTTCCCAGCTTTTCTGGGAAACCTGAAAATAAAGAAGGGGTGGTGGGCCCCCTTTGCCTGTTTGCTGGGCTGGGCTGGGAGGTGATCAGCTGGAGATCACCCTCACCTCACTGGAAACACTCCCTGGGTTCTGGGGAGAGGAGAAATGTGCTGCAGAATGGTGGCTTGGGGTGCCTGGTGCCACTTCAGTTCCACTGGCATGCTTTGAGCACTGGGAGACGTTCTCCCTGTTGGATGAGTTTGTTATTCCAGCCCAGAAGAAAGGCAGGAAATTAAGCCATTAATTGTTGTCTCCTGCATTTGGGAACTTGAAAGCACAAGCAATTACAGGAACATCTTTCCCAGCGTAAGGTGTGTGCTCTGCCAGATGGAATTTGCTGAGAGCTCAGTGTGGGAAGGTGGCACTTAAACACTGGATTCATTAATTTTTTCATTACTCCTGGGAGTGCAGGGCTGAGCTCAGCTTCATGGGATTTCTGTATTGAGAAAACTGCTTTGAAGTTGTTGTGTCTATTAAACGACTGGTTTTTACCTGTTCTTTAGTTCCTAAAGAACTCCCCTTGTCTTTGGGGACACAGCTTTGGGAGTGAGGGAGGAAAGAAATTGGGCAAATGGGTCTGTTTTCTTCTGGATCTTTGTTTGGTCCTGAAATTTGAATATTATGTTCCCAATTCTCCTTGGAGATGAAATCCTGTTCAGTGTGAATAATCCTGAATTAAGTTTCTTTGCTTAAAAATATTGGGGAAAGAGGAGAGGCTTTGTTTCATGTTTGATTGATGAAATTAGCTCACCTTTAACCTGCCCCTCTGTAATTTATTATATCTTATCCCTCTTTTTTGCACATTTCTGAAATTCACAAAAGCATGAGGTTTCAAAGATTTTAAATTATGTTTATTTGCCAACCTTGGCCCTTTCTGAGTGTCTGATAAATCTGTGTTGGATTCCAGATCTATTTGCCTGTGACCTTTTCAGCTAAAGTGTGAAGAAGAGATGAAGACAAAAATTAAAGTGCACAAAATAATCTGCTTCTAGAATAGTGTCAGAGTGTTGCTTCCCACTTGTAAGGGTGGAAAATAAATCTCTGTGCATGTTTGAGGAAGATCTTTATTGAAGATTCAGAGGGTGTCACTTGTTTTAATATTGCAGTTATTGACTTCAGCTGTTAACTGGGTTTTAACTTCTCATAGATTTCCTCAAAGCCTAAGTAGATGTGTTTCTTTTCTAAATGTCTTATTAGCAGAAAAAGTACAACAAGCCCTAGAGACACTCACTGAAGCACAGAGGGAGAGCATGCTTGACAAGGTACATGGCTTTTGAATGATAGATGCTGGAAATGACTGTGTCCTAAGTATTTGTGTATTACTTTACAGGTCTGAAGGTGACAGCTCAAGAAGCCTCAGGTATGTGCATCATCTTGATGTCTTTGTTCTAAGAAAATACTTTATTTAAAAACATTAAATAGAAATAGATTTATTTTTTTAAATGTGGGCATTATTGGTTGTGCTTAGCATGCCATTGATGTTTTGAGTAGAGTTCTTCTCCCTTGGAGAAGTTACTGAATGATTCTGTCTCCAGTGTGGTTTGGGAGTGAGGGATTAGTTTGGATCATTACAAAAGATTTATGGAAAATTCCTGGCGCTCCCAATCCAAGTTCCTGCTCGCCAGCCCTGTGCCCTGGGAAGCTGTGTGCCAGCTGCCTGCCAGTTTTGGGGCAGCATCTGTGCTGAGGGAATGTCCATGGACTTGTTCTGGCTTTCTTAGCAGTCTCCTCTTTTCCACCTGACAGGGAGAGCCTTCATTGACTCATTGTTACAATGCTCATTCTACACTTGGAAGGTTCAGTTAATGTGCAGAATTTAATGTAATTTTCAGATACTTTCTCTCCAGCTTACTCCCTTGGTGTTTTACACTCAGGGGTGGTTTTTGTTCCTACCTCACTGCACACGTGACTGAGTCAAGCTTGTAGAGCTTGCTAAAGTGCTCTCAACAGGACTGAGATGTGAAAATTCCATCCTTGAATCGGAAAGTGTTCCATATTCATGAGAGCATTGCCATTAAGCAGATGCCTTGATTCTCCAGCAGTGTGACTATTGATCAGTGATAATAAGGTTCATGATATTGGCTGTGGCTTCACCATAACTCCCTGCAGGGTGTACTGGGGACTGTCAGGACATTGCATCTTAAGGCATTGTGTTTATTTATTGTAAAATCCCAAAGCCAAGGCAGGACCTTCCCCTGCAGAATTAAAATCCAATTCTTACCCACAGGTGTGTGGACTATCCCCAAGAACAGGTGAATTGCAGAACAATCATATCAGAAAGCCAGAAGTCTGTAGGAAAGGATTAAAGATCCTCTGGAGTGCTTTTGACTTAGCAGAATTCAGGATCAGTGTGGTATGGACCCGAGCTGGAGGCTGTGCAGGGTGAGGTGGGAATCTGTCCAATGCACAGCATCTGAGCTGGATCTAATCCCAAGGCTGCAGTGGGATGCCTGTGGCCATCACTACATTCCTTCCTTGGGGTTTTAGCTCCCAGCAGAGCTGCCAATGCGCTGGCAGGCTGTGGAAGGACTAATGCTGGTCAGCTGCTGCAAACTGGAAGTAATGTCCCTGGGTGAGAATTTCCAGCAGTGTAGTCGTGTTTCAGCCTCACTGATCACTCCTGTGTGTCCCTGAGCCTCCTGTGGGATTTGGCTGCTCCAATGATGTGTGTGTGGAGCTCCTCCCTTGCAGAGTGTGTTTGGGGGTTCAGGCAGTGCCCAGGCACAGCTGAAACCCTCTGGCTTCAGCTCTGGTTTGGTGCTGCCTGAAAACCAAAGTCCAGTCCTGGCTCCTGCCCTGGGGAGTTTCAGTGAGGGCTGACAGGGCAAGGCACTGGTGGAAAGTGTTTGCCAGAGCCATTCCCACCTGGGAGGAAGGGTCTGCTCGGGTTTGTGCCCCTTTGGGACCTGGCAGTGCCCCATGGGGCACGTTCCTCCTGGCTGGGCTGTGGTGGGAATCAGCACCCCGAGTTCCTACAGAGACCTGGGGGCAGCCAGGCTGAGCCCTGGGGTGCTGGTACCGTCTTGGTTTGAGGCTGCTCAGGGAATTAATTCTGTTATTCAGTGTGAGCTTGAGCTGCTCCAAGACAGCTCCAGACTTCTCTGACAGCCTGATTTTAACCAGACTGATGCAGGAGCAGGCAATCAGTGTAAATTCTCTATCCTCCCTCTTAAACTGAATTTTCTCTGAGGTGAAATGTCACTGAGGCTGTGCTTTTGTATTTCTGCCTGCACAGCATCCTGGTCAGCTGTGGTCTTGTCTTGGACAAAAGGTCCCTAAGCTCTGTTGATGTTTGGGCAGCATCTTTATGTTGTGGTTAATTTGCTTCCTGCTGTTTTCCTTTCTTTCTGGCAAATGAAGATGAAATGTAATTATCTCAAATGAAATGATCAGGGCAGTCTGGGGAATAGTGCTTAATCTCTGGAGAGATCATTGTTCCTGCTCACAGAGGCTTCAAGAAGTAGCAGCAAATCCAAATGCTGGCCAGCCAAATGGTTCCATGAAAGGGGTGCAAGGAGCCACGAGCAGGTGGGAAGGCAGGGATAAAATGTCCTGTCCCAGTGTTAACTGCACAGACAGCAGCTGGAGTGAAGTTAGAAGGGCTTGTGTTTGTGGTCAGTAAATGAAAGTATTGGTTAGGATTGGTTGAGTCTCAGCCATTGACACTGAAGATACAAAAGGATCACTCCAAATAATCTGAGATGCAGCCAGAGATGTTGGTCTCTCCCAGCTGGGTGAGTGTAATCAGGCTCCTGACCCAGAGATTGGCCTGGAATAGCTGGTGTTTTCCATGCTGGAACGGAATATCCAATACCAGTGATGCCTGGAATTTTACACTGTTGCTCAGTTGCAAAGGATATTGCCCTGGTGCATTTGTTTTCAGTAGCTTTATAGCTGCTTGTAACGAGGAAATTGCATCCACAAGATGTTTTATAGTGCTGTGAAATGCAGAAAACACAGAATCTGTGCACAGACAAGGCTGACACAGCAAAGCAGTATGATTCCAAATAATACATTAAAACAACCAAAAATCAGCTTGACTTTATTTCTTTCATTTGGCTTTCTCATGGTGATGAAAAAACATGAATCATCCTGTTGTACAAGCCCTTAAAATTCTTTCTGCTTATAATACAGTTGTACTGTAATAAACTCATGTTGGTTTCCCTTTGGGGAATGCCATGCAATTTCCAGGCCTAGGTATTTGTTAAATCTGTGAAAATGGGGGGATTGCTTTGAACACTCTGTATTCTGAGGTGCAATGCACACACACAATGTGGAGCTGTCAGTGTGATGAGCTGCTTTAATTAGCTGTCTTTGTTCACATGTTTTCAGGAAAAAATGCAATTTGTTTTACAAGGCATTTTGATATTTAGTGGTGTGAGGTGACAGCCACGATGAAGATGTCTGTGTGCAGTATATCCTGTCAAAGTTCGAAGACATTGTCTCAAGGTTTAGTAACAGATGTTCCTTTTCCCTCTGCACAGACCTTGTGTGTTTAAAAATCCCCAGAGTGGAGGATTTGAGCAGAGTGAGGTGCAGAGAGGTTCAGGGAGAAGCTCTGATGAGCAAACCTCTGAAACCTGCCCAGAAACAACACATTTAGGGTTTTTGTTTCTTTCCGCTTTCTCCTTCCTAGTTGTGTGCTTTTAAAGGAGAAACAAGGTACAAAATGAAGGAAGTTGTGACAAACTGCGTAAAAGGAGAGGCTTTCATGGCTCCTGAGCTGGGAGGTGCCAAGGCTGATGCCAAAAACGTGTGGTGTCCTAGGAGGAGCTATGAAACAGGCCCAGGAAGAGTGAAAAGGCTGAAGTTTAATTTAAAAATAAGAAGAAAAAAGAGCAGCTGAAGCACTAATTATGGGGGAAACATCAGCTAAGTTATTTAGCTGAACTAAAAGAAAACTGTGATTTTTTTCCCAGTCTGTAATAGATGGAGGAAATGTGTGGAGTTGTGTCTGTTGAGGATCACACAGGAAGGCTGATTCCTTGTAAAGGTGCACATTAGATGAAGTGGAACAGTAATTGTCTAATTTACTTTAGAGCAGGAAAGAATTGTGGAGCATCAGCCTCCTCCTGTGCTGGGTGGAGGGGGAGGATTGGCTGTGAAACAGACCCTGACCAACTGCAGGGAGGCAGCAGCACAGAAAGTCCAGCAGGAAGCAAAGTTTTAGGAACTCTTTGTTTTGTTTTACTCCAGGAAAATCTGCTTGAACTGTGTGACTCAGCCTCCTCCCTGAGAACCTGCAAAGTACAATTAAACACAGAGCGACTTGTAAAGCTAATTTTCAAGTTGGAATGTATTGCTGTGCCATCTAAATGACTCAGTGTCTATATGTAAAAATGGCCTTTTCTGGCTGTTTTAATCATTCTGTAATGACTCTGCTACAGTTTTATCACCAGTCCTTAAAATGTGCAAAATCATCACTTGTTAGTAATTTTCAAACCTCCCAAATTTTCTCCCAATAGATTTTTTACATAAATGTCAGGCTGACCCTCTCCAGTGGAGTGGAATCTGATGAGTCTCCTGATGTTAGTTTAAATTAGTTTTATTGCTGCTAACAGAAATAAAACATATGGAAACAGCTTCTGGTAGTTGAGATGGCTGTGGAGCTTCCAGTGGCTTTCAAATGAAGATTTAATCAGAATTTCAGAATGAAAGGACAGTAATGCATTCATCAAGTTGTCAGATCTGCTTCTATGTCATCTTTAACAGTGATGATACTTTTGTGATGTTAAAAAAATCCCTTTTTCCCCCCCAAACATTGTATGAAACATAGAGCCAACCAGATTTCTTTACTCCAGTCCCAGTGTCTTACCTGTGGAGCTTAAGCTGCACTTCCTGGTGAGCAGGAGGGAAGTGTTTGTGGTTTGATGGTGTTCAAAAGGTGCCCATAATTCTGTGCTTCGCGTGGATTTTTATTTTTCTGGAGTTCTTACTGAGAATCTTCGGGCCCTTCATGATGTTTCATCACTTTGACTTCAGGTGCTGCAAATTATTCTGTCACAGCCACAATGCCACCAATATTTTGTACAAAAACGTCCTGCATGAACTCAATCTGTTTCCCCCCACCCCGTCTTGGTTTGAAACGACAGGGGTGTGCAAAGGAANTTGAATTCACAGCCAGCTAAACCTGAGACACCCCCTTAATACCAATCCCTTAGACTCGATCCTCAAGGAAGTCCAAGAGCATTGTGAATGGGTGAATTAGAGGGGAAAAGGGATATCGGGGTTTTTTTGGCAGGAGTTGTGTAAACACAGGTAGGTGTCTGTTTGCAAGCAGATGAAGTTTTTGCATCAGGCCATGCATTACATTAATAGTTTGACTTCTGAATTGCTGCAATTCTGCTTTTTCTACTGGAAAGTAGAGTAAAGTCTGGCTGAATGCTGGATGCCATCCAGGTGGGTAAAGCAGCACATGCAAGCGTTTTGCCCACAGTTATTTCCACTGGAAACAGACAGCAGTAATTTATGGATCCCATTGTGATTGTGCTCCACAGAATTCCCTCTATGGGCCGGCAGTTGTTGAATTTGCAATCTCAGAAGGACAAAGCTTTGTGAGTGGTTTCACATTAATTCAGTGCAGCTCATTTCTATCTTGGAGGGGCTGCACTGGTTATCTGTGAGATAAGGCTGTTTAATGAGCAACATGTGTGCACAGCTCAATTCAGGGAGCCCAGGGCTTGCAGCACCAGAGGATTGCTCTTTGGAATTTATAAAGTAGTTTGAGTTTCTTTCATTATTTTGCCACTCTCTTTGGGCTGCTTTTGTTCTTTTCTATTAGAATTCACAGGAAAAGCTGGGTGAATCTTGGCGTTGGAATGGGAGTACAAAGAAAGGGGAAATGTGGGGTGTTTTGTACTTTCTGTGTGCTCTGTGATGTTCTCGGAGGGCTTTTCCCCTGACCTGTGCTGTGGGCAGGAGAAATGTGCATTTCTCCCTTCCTTCAGCCACCTGCAGCTGCCTGAGGTGTCTCAGTCCTGCAAAACAGAACTGGGACACAGCAAATCCAACAGAACCATTTGGGATCTCAGAATATCCTGAGTTGGAAGGGACCCACAAGGATCTCAAGTCCAACTCCATCCCCACTATAGCAGAGTTCCAGAGGGGGGCAGGGTATGGTCTGAAGCTCTCTTATGGGTTTAAAGTAGTTGCTCTATTTATGTATTTATTTGTAATGGAGATGCAGTGTTATTCACAGAGCCCTGTGAGGATAGGAATAAAACCTGACTTCAGGAACAGAATTAACCAGCATAATTTTCTCTGCAGAACATTGAAAATAGTCTGCACCAGATATTGGAAATCCATGTGAAACTGCTGGGATCATTAGTAGGAGACAGGCACTTCTGTTGAGGAGTTGCCTCTATGCACTGGTGGAAAAAAAGTCTCTGCTTCCTTGCACATAATTTGTTTCTTTGAAAAGAATTCATGTATGAGACATTTCTAGATAGGACTTGAAGCTAAAGCAATTTTCCTGTAGTGTTCTGCACACCGACAACTTAAATAAAAGGCAGAACTTCCCCAGTTTTTCTTCCTGCTCTCATTGCTTTTTGTAGGTGGTCATGGTTAGATTAATTCCATCCAACAGGAAAACATGCAGCAAAAAATAGATCTGTGAAAATAATCTGATAGCTTTCAAGGCCCTTGTTTATTTTTTCCTTTCCTAATCTGTGGTTTAGGTAGTTTTATGCCTCCACGTAGCTCAAGAATGGTCCTTGGATTAGGCATTAACCATGACTCAGGTATCTATTTCCTTATCTGAGCTGTTTTAATGATGCTTTTGGAAGTGTTCCAGTAAGTGTAATTGTCAATAAATGGAAGATGAAATGAGCAAACTGTGTGTTGAGGAAGCTGAGAACAGTTACTAAAAACATAAAGACAAAAAGAAAATTTCAGGTTTCCACAAGATGCATTACAAATACTTGGAGTCAAGGCTAAAGCTTCATTTGCATTTGTGACTGTAGCAGCCAAATATTGTATTGATTTCAAATTATGCTGATGTTGTCGTAGCTGGGTTTTTAAGTGGAGCTGTAGATTTTGCCCGTTCTCAAAGATGAACAAAAGGCAGTAAAAGAAAGGCTTTGCTGGAGATTCCTGGTTATTAAAGCTCAGTGAAGGCTGTAAGCTGTGAGTTCTTTAGTAAAACCTCCTGAGTGGAAGCTGTAACCTTTAGTGCCTCCCTGCTTTGCCCCATCCTGAGCTGTCTTCTCAGGAGGAGAGGAGCAGAAAGTGAAGCCTTTCCCTCATCTCCATAATGGAGACACGCCCTCACTGCTCAAATCCCATATTGATCCTGCAGTCTCAGGAGCTGAACAGATCTTTAAATCCCTGTCAGCTTAGTCTTGCCTAACTTCTGCATCAATTTGGCCTAATTAACTTTTCATTGATTAAATCAAACACATTACTTGGGATACCCCTGTAATTTATTTATAATAATTAACTGTACCAGGGGAATAAGATTCCTCCTCTGAATTTTAATTCAAGAAGCAGTATCTGTACATAAAAATAGAGATTGGAGCTAAAATTAATAGAGCTGCATGAAATACTATGTACATTTACCATACAAAAACTCTGTAGAAGATAAGCAGGAACTGACTTGCTCCTAGTCAAATTTTCTTTGACCTGTCTTGTGTGTGGTGCACTAACGATGAATCCCATACTCAAGAGCCATGTTTTGAAGTGTTCCAAGAGCACAGTTAGCAAATGTTCTCTGGGTATCCTCAGGCTCTCCGTTTCTTCACTTATTTTTGTTTATTATACAAAGGAAATTTGATGTTTAAATTTTAGAAGTGGTAAAGATTGGAGTGTATTGCTCATTGAAATGAACCTTGAACTCCAATCCATCACATCCTTCCTTTCTGGATCCTGCAAACCCATCACGTGCATGAATTAGGATGACTTACCATTATTCTGTTTTGGGTAAAAACCATCCCTTTGTGCTCAAGCAAATATCAGAAATCCAGCAAGAATTCATTTCAGCTGCTGGCCTTCTCATAACCCTTCTGCTTTGATGCATAAATTGAGGGAAGTTTCCACTCTGCAATGAAGATGAGCATTGCAGCTCACCCATTGTCATTTATTATGTGCTTAGAGTGTACTGAGATAAGCCTGGCTTGCCTGGGCTGTTACAGCTCTTGATTTTTTGTCATTATCTATTTCTGCTGCTGTTGGTTTTGAAAGGAGCTGCTTTGAAAGGAGCTGCTGGTAAATCACCTCCTGCCCAACGTGTGCCCCTGCCAGGGGGACAGCAGCCTTTGAGGCACAGCCACAGAGGAGTGGAGAGCAGCCAGGACATGACAGGAGGGTGTTGGAGCCTTGCTTTGGTTGTGCACTTCATCTGTTGTAAATAATCCTTGGTCTTTCAAGAGCTGTGGCTGTGCACTGCAATGGAATTGGTAATGCCATGGCTCTAAAATGTGCTGCACTTCCACATATAATTTAATTGTGAGTTAGTTGGCACTGCTGGATTTAGGTATCAGAACCCTTTCACTGCCTGGCTGGCAGACCTTGGAGAAGCACAGAAGAGTATCTGGGAAAAGGTGTCATCACTGAGGGGTGTGCACATAGCAGGGGGGGAAATTCTGTGTGGATTGCTTTGATGTGCTGAGGAGGAACCAGGCAAAGAGTTCTTCAAACTGATAGCACCAACAGAGCTCCGTTCATAGCCTAAACCAATCTCTTCTGGAGATTCACCTTCATTTGAAAGTCAAAGTCACTTCTCCAAATCCAGATTCATAAGAAACAGTTGACTTGTCCTACTGAGAAGCAGTCCTGGTTTATGTCAATGTTAAATATAGGTAATTACTTAAGTATTTAAAGAAGTTTTTGAGAATTCTTAAGACATTTAAATACGTATTACTCCATGTATCTTAATCACACCAAAAAGAATATTCTTCTAATTTCCTGTCTCATCTTCACAGCAGATGCAGATATGTATGTGTTTGTTAGTGGAACTGTGTAGGCAAAAAGAGTGGAAACTTTGATATATTTTTCTTTCCTTTTTATTTGAATTCATTTTGTAGTAGAAGCAGCATCAACATGCGCTGAGCAAGGCTGAAGGAAAAGCTCAAGGGTTACTCTTCTCTTCACCTCACTGTGTCTATATTTTGGAGAGGTTGTTGACAGACAGACTTACAGACCTGATGTAGGAGGAGCAGGATTGTCCTTCTCACCTTCAGCCTCCTGGATGGCAGTGTTTGAGTGCAGAGGTTTCCCAGATGTGTTTCAGTTTTAGTGCTGCTGAGTCCTGAACACTTCTCAGACCGTGCTCAGTGAGTCCTCCTTTAACTTGTGCCCTCCAAGAGTGACCCCAGTTCTAATTTACATTAGACCATTAAAGCTGCAACCTGAAATAACCCCCCAAATCCCACAGCCCATCCTGTAGGGTTGGGTGGGATCAGCTTCCTCGTGTACAAAATTAAACAGGGAAGTGCTCCCACACAAACTCCAGGGGCAGATGGCCTCTGAGTCCTCCCCAGCACTGCCCTCCCTCACCTCAGCCACTCCCAGGCTGAGGCTTTTATAGAGGTCTTTAATGGGGTTCAGTAATGAGCTTTTTAATTATCACTTGAAGGCCAAATGTCCTGGTGCTGTTTCTCAGCCAGAACAGGTCAATCCTAAAGGTGTAGGATTAGATGGGAATCATAAAAGCTGATTATTTCTTAATTTTTTTTTGCACTTAGCCAGTGGCAAAATTGATACCTACTCCTTGAAAGGATGTAGGAGGCTATTAGGCAGTGGATAATTAACAATAGAAGGAGGGTGGAAAGGTACAGTAAGACTGTAAATTAATTACTGGTTCTTTATTCAGAAAGGACAATGTGATTCCTGAAACTTGTCTGTTCTCAGTGCCAGCAATTGGGCAATATTAGGGAATAAAATTATGCAAGTAGAAAATAAGTGCCCTTAACCAGGTCTGCAAAAGAGGAGTTTTAATTTCTGGCTCCTGCCATATAAACCCTGAGCTCTTGCTTTGTCCTCCTTTCTCCCAACAGTAGTGCAGAGTGTGATGGGCAGGAAATTTCCTCTTAAATGTAAGAACTAAGCAGTGGACAGTCAGCACTGACCCCCGTGGGCTATTTCCAATTAAACTCATCCTTCCTTCCATAAATTCCCCAAGTGGTGTGGGATCTCTTGCCGGAGCATCTTTGTTTTCCTGTAGCATTAGAAAACCAAATGAACTTCTGCCTGTCTGATGAAGGTCAAACATCTGTCCAAGCATGGATCCCATGCAGCTGTAAATAATTCTCATTAGGAAACAGAAGCTTGTCATTTATGCTCATTTTTGGAGAGGTACAGGTTTGAAAAATGGAGTTGTAGAGCTCTTACCCTTCAGTTGCTGTGCACACACCAGCACCTTTCACATTAAAACCTCATGTGCACTTAAGTGATGCTTAGATGAACTGCTGGTAAAAATCCAGATGAAAATAGGAGTGTTGAGAGATGGTGTGATGTGGATTTGCTTTTTGGAACACCAGGAAATGAAAGCAGAAGGGTTTGAATGGTCAAGCCTTTTTAGAGCGGAGAGATATTTTTAGGTTTCCAGATTTAGAATATTTCCTTGAAGTCTTGCTGTACCACCTTGCTCAGTAATTTCTGTTGAAAACAGAATGGTTTTTCTATTGGGCTTTGTTCATTTTGTCTTGCATGCAAGCACTTGCAAATGTGAACAGCACTGGCAGGAACCATCAGCCAAACACTCAGAAATTCTCTGTTCAAGAGAACTACCTCACAGATGGTGAGCTCAACACTCAATTTTTAACAGCTGTTCTCCTTGAGAGAAAGTATTGATTCTAAAAGTTGTAGAAATGGAAAGAGAGGGGGAAAAAAAAAAAAAAAAACCAGCCCAAGAAATTTGTTTTCTGTGTCTTTATTATTGTGAAAAGCTTAAGAAAGAGCTTGGGGTGCCAGTGATGGAGTTGGAATGACCTGCTTGGGGTTGTAGGGTGATTCATGTGGATGGGTCTGGATTAAAAATGGCATGTACCACCTTGAAGGGTAGAAAAGCAGCACTATTAAACCAGGGAGTCCATAATAGCTGGAAATACCAGTTATTTGGGTTTTTGTTCCTGCACCTCCCTGGAGGTGGGAGCACAGTGTCAGGGGAAGGTTCTCCCTGGAGATCTCTTAGGACAGACTTGTGCTTCTTGTGTCTGGGTTGATTTGTGGTTGGCTTCTGGGTTTTTTTAATTAGGAAAAAAGCTGTAGCACCATAGTTGGGATAGTCTCTTGCTATCAGAACCAAAGTATCTTGAAGCTCCTTATTGCTTGGGGCACTTGGGATGAGCTGGCTGTGAGAGGAGAGTGGAGCTGATTTTTAGGACAGTGATTTTAAACCAGGTGTTTGTAGCCCTTCCTCTCTCCTCTTCCCAAGTGTAATTGCTTCAAAGCCACAGTTGCCAGTAATCTCAAAACATTTTTCCCTATCCTCTGGGCGTTGGTAGGTTAGAGAGGGTGAGGTTGCAAACTGGGGACAAAAAAGAGGTGGCAGAGCAGTGTGAAGGACATGGAGGGATAAGCTGTTCCACAGCTCCACCAGAGCAGCAACGGGGCAAGAATTCCAGTATTCTTTCCAATTTATTTTATCTCTGTCCCTGAACTCACAGCTGAATCTAAAAAGCTATTAAGGAATCACTTGAAGATTTGCTCTGCCCTGGAGTGCTGGGAATATCCTGTTGGAGGGTCCTGTGCTGTAAAATATCTGTGATTCAGCTGATTGATCAATAATTTAACCAAGTGATTAAACTGAGGCTGTAGTAAGCAGAAAAACTGATTGGACAAAACAGAAAATACTTTAAATTAGGAAGAAAAGGTGAACACTGATTGTGTGTGTGTGTGTGCACATTCAATTAACAGGATTTTGAACTGTCTCCAGAAGAGGTATTTTTCTGGGCTAGTATTTGGGAAGAAGATAGCATGGAATATCATCATTCTCTTACCTCAATATCTATGATAATGAAAGATGCCTATACTTACAGGGACAAGTAGAGCATGAAATAGTGCAGGGTGTCCGTGATGGGAAGATGGAAAAAATGTTCAGAAAAAAGCAAATTGACAGGAAATTATAAACTTGGCATTGATGCCTATTGATAACCTGATGACCTCAGGTAACTTCCACATCAGCTCAGTCCCACTGAGGACCACAGATTATGGTGAGGACAAGGGGGGATGGATTTAAGCTGAAAGAGGAGAGACTTACATGGATATTGTGAAGAAATTCTTCCCTGTGAGGGTGGGCAGGCCCTGGCACAGGGTGCCCAGAGCAGCTGTGGCTGCTCCTGGATCCCTGGCAGTGCCCAAGGCCAGGTTGGACATTGGGGCTTGGAGCAGCCTGGGACAATGGGAGGTGTCCCTGCCCATGGAACAAAATGGGCTTTAAGGCCCTTCCCAACTCAAACCACTCTGTGATTCAAAGTTTTGGTGAGCTGGTTTTAACTAACCTTTTCTGATGTTAAGTAGGGATTTTTTCCTGGGGTTCCTGAGGATAGGGGGGCTGTGTGAGCAGCACTGGGGGCTGTGACCCAGCTCAGGGCTCTGCTTGGGGCAGGAGGTGCTGGAGGTAACCAGGCACAAGGGAGGGGGTGAGGAAAAGTGGGATTTCACCTGCCAATTGTTGGGGTGAGACCTGTGTCCTCTCAGAGCCCTGGTTCAGCCACAGTCCCTTTGAGTCTCTCCCCTAGGAGCCAATTAACTGTAAACTGTAATTAAAAAGAAGTGACTGTGACTTCAAACAGCCTAAGTGCCATTTTCTGTACAAAACAATGACAAATACCTCGAGATAAGAAAAGGCTTAGTGCATTTTAATATCTTTATGATGAATAAATCATCTCCTTTGTAAGGTTAATGAAAGCAGATGGATGTGAATGCTGGAATGCAGTTGCTCATTAGGAATTCCCTTCCAAAGTGTGTCCCTGGACAGTCCTGACCAAACACTCCCCGAGGAGCTGTGGTGTGAAGTGATGATGCTGAATGCATGAGGAACAGCAGCCTGATGCCAAATATTTACTGAACTGCACTTAAATCCCATTCACATCTCACCTTTCTTCTCATTGCAGGAAGGAAGGGCTGCAGTGTCACAAATACTCAAAAAGGGCACACAATTAAGAGTGTTTGCTGTTAGTGAGACTTGCCATTGAAATAAGGGCAAGTATTCCTAACACAGAGCAGAATTCTGCTTTTGTGGACACTTTTGTCTGTTATGCTGATACTAAGTGGGTGTTTTGATATGTCAAGTTTGCTATTGCTGTTTTTTATAGCTCCATAATGGATGTTCCTCACTCTTAAAAAGGCACCGTGCAGCAAAAATTCATTCACTGCTACTTCGTGTGCTTTAAACTGGCTTAGAAACAACTTCAGAAACTGGCTAAAAACCAAGCCAGAATTTATTTCTTTGAAGTGTCTTATTCTTTCTCCCCATTTCTCATTAGATGGAAACATTAAGTAAAAATTTAGCATCTTCCAAGTGTCTGTGGAGGCTCAGATGGCCACTTGCAAGCAGTTCTGGGTGTCTGCAGCCAAGAGGGAGGTGGCATTAGCCTAAAAATGAAGGGATTTGTAGGTGCCTAAGAAAATCTCTTCCAAAAAAATCCCTGTGGTCATCATATGAATACCTAGGAGTGTACAGCTTTAGCTGGGTTAGATATGCTTAACATAGATATGTAAAATATGTTCTATATGTTATTAGATAATACAACAATGTCTGTCTCTTGCTGAATTAATAGCATTTTATTAAAATGCCTCTTTCCCCTTGCTGTACCTTGGCTGGAAGCTTGCTGTCCCTTCTCAGTCCCTGTTCCTGTGATTAGTTATGAGGGATCATCGGGATGTGCAGGCTGAAAACCTGCCCTGACTGCCCCTCTCTGTGTTTGAAATGGTCTCTGATTTTTCTGATGGTTTGTTATTAGGAATACCCAGCACCTGTGCTGGGGCAGGAGCCCAGCTTGTTCTTGTTAATCAAGTTTTGTCACATCTGCCTTTTAGGACTCCTGTGTTAAAAGCACTCCTGGCTGCACCCTGTGAGTTCCCCTTGGGTGGCTGTGGGTGGTTTTTGGGGAAGCAGGGGTGCTTTGGAGGTACAGCAGAATGATTTCTCACCAGTATCATGCTGGGCTTTCTGCTTGTTTTGGGAAATAAGCTGGAGTACGATGCAAGCGCTTCTTCTCTGACGTGGCTCAAGTTACTGTGTCAATACTGCTTTGAGGATTTCAGAAACCTGTCCCAGGGGTCTGTAAGAGCTGCTGACAGGTCACAGATCTATCCCCATCACTGCCTGATTTCCTTCTGGTCTTACTTAAGGCTGGAGGTGCAGCTCTTCTTCCTCCTCCCTTCCTCCTCCCTTCCACCTTCCTTCCTCCTCCAGCGCTGTCTTTGCTGGGGAATCACTTTCTCCTGTGTGCCTTCCCTAACTGGCTGTCCCAAAACACACACGGGTGTGGTGACTCCTCAGGCTCCTCATTAGACTAAAACACCTCCAGAGACGGCTGCAGTCCCTTTCAGCTTGCCAGTGCCCATTTTCAGGGTGCTGCTTGCACACAGGCTCAGCCCAGGCCGTGGAGTGCCTGTATTGACCTGCTGGGAAGGAGCCACGGCTGAGCTTTGTCCTGGTGTTGAGCCAATGTCCTAATTAGTGCTGGGATTCTTGGGGTGGGCTTTGCAGGGCCAGGAGCTGGACTCAGTGATCCTTGTGGGTCCTTTCCAGGGTATCCCGTGGCCCTACATTCCATAATTCCATCCTTTTGCTGGGGATGAGCCGTGGGAAGGGAGAACATCAGGGAGGGTCGTGGTGGGCACAGATGGGGCAGGGCAGGGAGATCTCACTTTCTTCTTTCCCTAGGGAACGTGTTTGAATAAAGAGCTACATTCCCTATTTAAGGTTGTGGGATTTCTGCCACATAAATGATTGCTCTGAGCTTTTTCTTCCTCTTTGGCATGTTTATGACAGTGGCTGCAGGCTTGTGTTGCATTTTGCCATGCAAGTGGTTTATACAAAGGAAAAAAATAGAATCAAGTTCTCAATAAATGGAACTGAAAATATTTTTAGAAGCTTGCTGCTTGATCAAATAACACACCTTGTGTTCCTCAGTGCCTTCTGATGAATAATGAAACAATGCCATGGAAAGAGGGTTATCCAGCACTGGAATCTGCCCCTGTTTCTCTGGCTCTTGTGTGATAGTTGCTAATTAATAACAACAAGTTTTGAAGCTGGCAATCATGAGATTTTGGAGATCTGGAATGAATATTGTCCCCTTTCATTCAGAAATCATTAAATAAGCATTTCTTGCTGAGGAACTGTTTCCTGAGTCATAATCCCAAACTGGATTGGGTTCAAAGCTCATATCCTTCCAACCCCTCTGCCGTGGGCAGGGACACCTTCCCTAGACCAGGCTGCTCAGGGCACAGAGGTCCATTTGAGATTTTTGTAGATGATTTTAATGCAGAGAGCTCGTTCTGATTTTCCATTGAGTGAGAGATCCTTGTTGTGGAAGTGCCTTTGCAGCCCTCCCTGGGGTGGGTGTGGGGAAAGCTCCCTTAATGTGTGTCCTGCCAGGAGCTGGGCTGGCTCTGGAAGCAGAGTTGAGCTATCTCTGAGTAATTTTCCATTTGCATTGCTTACACTGCTTATTAAACCGTAGCTCTCCAGTGTGAGTGGGTAATAATGGCTTTAGTTAACGAGGACTTGTTTGTGAATAATTAATTCCCATCTCAGAATCCCAGAGATCTCTGTTAAGTCGATAATGATGATGCTGCTGGTTGGTGTCCTGTTACATAACTGGACTTGGGAAGGGGAAATGTGTTTATTCCTTGGTGAAGGACCTGGTTCAGTGCAAGCTCCTGCTCGTGGAAACACAGATCTGCTGCTTCGAAAAGTGCACTCTGAAAATGTCACGACAGAGCAGTTCCCACTTTGAAATGCTGAGTAGATGGGGGAAACTGATGCTGGAATATGTGAAGTGGCTTTTTGGTGTCATTTTGTACACAGACTGTGCCAGCCCTTTCCCCCTGCTTTGTCCCAGTTTCTGCAAAGTGGAAGGAATTGCTGTTGTAGCCATGGGAGGTGGGCTGGGATTTGGGAATCACCTGGGTGGGATGTCCTGGAGTTAGAGGGTTGGATGGTTTTGATGCTTTAGGCAGTTCCTTACAGAACTGGATGAATAACATATTTTTATTTCCACTTATTAAGATTCCTAATCTGTCTCGAAAAGTTCTTTTTCCTTTAATATTCACATGGTGGGAATATTGATGGGTTGGGGTTTTTTTTATTGTGTTTTTCTTTTTAAGAAATCATGTTCATGATACTGAAGCTGAGCATGGTGCATGAAGAGCCCCAAAGTTGCTGTACTTTGTGTGGGAAATAGAAGTTATCAGTCATGTGGAACAGCTAGTAAACACTAGAATGAAAATTTTAAGTCTTAATGTTATCACTTTCATTATGAATACATGAATGCTAGTAATAATGCTTTAAATTATATCTAAAGGTCCTATATTTTGAAGTGAAGGAACAGCTGTAATTCTGTAGGAAAAACTGTTACCTGAAATGTGTTTACTGTACTTTCAATAAGATTAAGAAAATGAAAATATGCCAGAAATTGTGTAAGCAGACTAATACTCAAGACTCAGATGTCTTCAATAACCTTTCAATTTTCTCTGTTGCCTTTGTTTAAATCATATTTTTCAGCAATAAAACCTGGGTATACACTTCTAATATGGCTCGCAGGACTCTTTCCATAGCATATAACAGTAAAAAACGTGGCCAACACCTAAATCTGCACTATAGCTAGGAAATAAGCTTAGAAGTCATTTGTTTCTGATGGAGATGAAATTTCCAGGTCTATTCACAGGCTGCTGTCTGCTGAAATTCCCTTTTCTTTCTGGGAATACAAGAGAATCAGTTTTGCCCTTGGCGAAGTCTCCCTTGTTTGCTGGTTTTTACCTGCCCAGGTGGGCCTGCTCCACCTCCTGCTTTTCACAGAGCTGTTCAGACATGTGCAGTGAACTTGAATTTACAGCAGAACATTCAGTGCCTGGTGCTGACTGTCCATGGAGACATTCTGCACACAAACTGTGGCTTCACCCCGAGGCCAAGGTCAGAGACCACTTGGGTGGGTTTCTGTCCAGTTTGGAGGAGCTGAGGGGATCTGGAAGTGCTGATTTAACTGTTCCACGTCATCCCCTCCCAGTCCTGGCTGGGCTCAGCTCTCCTGCAAGGGGGGAGCTGCTCACTGAGGAGTCCTTGGGAGAGCTGATGGATAATTTAATGCAGCCCTGGTTACTTGAAGTGCATTGATCTTTAAAAACACTGTGTCATCACAAAAGTGAGCTCGATGAGGGAGCCGTGCCTGTAGTTGGGTTTGTGGGGTGGAAATACACTGGGGGGTGCTGGGGAGGACTTGCTGCTCCTTTTGGAAATGAGTAGTTAATTGCTAGTGTGGCACAAACTTCACTTGCTCTCAGTCAAGCCATGAGGCAAGAAAGGTTTTGTTTTCCACTTTAACACACAGATTAATTTGTGAAACTCTGCATATCTTTGTCTTTGATGAAGTTTTTCAAGCACTGCCGTGAGCTTGTGCCAATGAGATGTGGGATGGAATGGTATAAAAGTGGAATTAGGCCAAGCACCTCCTGCTTCAGGAGACAAACACTGGAGGAGGGCAAAGCTGCCATGCTCCTGAAGGATTTGATTTCCTTGGGCTTCTGAGAAAGCCTAATCCAAGAAGGTATTGAAATATCTGAGGGATCTGAGGGCTGGTTTACTCAAGCAGATGTGGACTTACCTGAGATTACTCCACAGATGTGTCTGAGATGATTGAGGTTCCAATCATCTGGCAGTGGTTCTTAAAAACCGGTACCTGAGAGTCCCTGCCAGGGAAACAGGGCTGGTGTCCCCAGCAAGGAGAAGAGAAAGTGCCATAAGTGGCTTTTTCTCCTTTTTGAGCATTTTAAATGTGTTATCAAAGCTGTCTGCTCTGCAGGAAGCCTGGTGTCTCAAATTGGCTGAGCCCTGGCAAGTGTTGGAGTTCAAGGCAGCATCTGAGAGTGCAGGGCATCACTGAGTACCTGGGCAGTGCAGTGGGAAGGCAGAATTCTGCTTGGCAGAAAACAGCCACTTCATGTGCCAGGAAATTGTTCTGTTCCCCTTCCTCCTCATTCCCCTCCTTCAAATTAATACTGTAACTGGGATAAAAAAGCTTCTAACTTAGGTTTTCTTTTTGATCTTTTTTTTTTTTTTCTTTGTTGGTGGGTTGGTATTGTGTGGGCTTTTTGGTTTTATTTTTTAATTAGAAAAAGCAGCAAAACCCTGATGCCTGAGGTTGAGTTTGGTGTGATCTGGGTGGCACAAGCATCTTTGCCTTTCTGACAGATTCCCTGGAGGTTCTGAGTCCTGTGCCTGCACTGAGCATCCTCACTCAGCTGTGCCACTGCTCTCCTCCAGAAGTCCTGCAATGTCATAAAAAACCACTTGAAACACAAAACTATAATCCTTGGAAGTCCTTTTTTCTGTTTCCTCTATACAATTATTTGGTTTCATTTTTATTTTTTGCTGCTTTTGCTTTAATTGTGTAGCTCAGCTCACCTTGCCAGGCTCCTCTTGCCCCCAGCAGCAGCTGCTCCCTGTGGCACCATTCACCTGACATTAAGGGTTGTAGGAGATTTCTCATTGACTTGCTGGAAACTGGAGGAGACTCTTAAATTATGCATGAGCAGTCTGCTGCCTGCCTGAGTGAGGGATTCTTCACCTGGTGGGGATGGAAGGGATGTTTTAAAGGCTCTTATTCCAGTTTGCAGCCCAGCACCACAAATCACTCCTGTTCCTGTTGGGGCACTGGAGTTTATTGTGGCCAAAGTGATTCACACCACACTCAGGCTGGGCTGTCAGCTCCCATGGTCATGGGGAGGATGCTCTGGGATGGAACCCTAATAAAGAACCCTGACATTATCACTGCTTCTGGTGAAGGGATGGGACCACCATCAGGCTAGAAATGATTTATAGCTCAAACATCAGTCTCAGAGGCTGTGAGATTTTAGAGGAGCAAGCAGTTGGCCATAGCTCAAGGGTAGTCACAAGTTCTTTGTTACAAGGCAATATATAATTTTCTAACCCAATGAATAGATGCTACAAGGTTTATTTTGCTTTTCTAACTTATCACCTTTATTTAATTTTGCTGCACTGCAGATACTTTCATCTAATGGGCTTCTGTCTCACATCTACACATATGCTTTTATTATAACTTTTAAATTCTTAGCTTACTCTATACTATTATATTACTACACTACAAACCCTTCACCATCTTATCAATACAGTTTCTCACTTGCTTAAGGCATATTCTTTCTTACAACTATAGAAACATAGGTTTATGATATTTCTGCTTAATACTGTGTATTGTATTGTTACATCAATCCAAGCTTCTTCCAAGGCTGCAGGTCAAACCCTTCCATGTCTGTGGAAGTTTTTGTTTTTTTGATTTCCACACCCTGAGAAGGGGAAATGACCCTTCAGCCATGTGGTTGCTGGGTCCTGTCTCCCAGTGTCCAGCAGCCAGACTCCAGCTGTTCCACCCACGGGTGCCTATGGAAAGGGGCTGAGCCCAGGAAGGCAGCACTGAAAAACTCCAGCAGCCTGCAGGGTTTGTGTCTGAGGCAGAGACATCCCACAGGATGGGAGCCAGCCTTTCCCAGGGTTGAGGGGCTGTCCTGGTTTGAAAAGACAGGTGTGTGCTAAGAAAGGCAGGAGCCTCCCCTAAAATGGAAAATGTAAACCCCCTCCTTCTGAATTATTATAATTTTGAAATTAAAAGGCTCACAGGCAAAGATATGGGAATAGGAATAACAGTTCTTTACTAGGAAAACTTAAAAAAATTACAAATGCAATAGTACAAACAAAAAAAAACAAAAACCACTGACAGAGTCAGAGTAGGACCTGACACTTTGTGGGTCAGGGTGGTGGCAGCAGTCCCATTCAATGGTGGCTGCAGCCCTCCTGCAGTGCCAGCTGTGGTCCTGTTGGAGCAGGGATCCGGTAGAAGGGTGGAGTTTTCCTCTGAAGGTCCAGTGGTGATGTAGGTGGGCCTGGTCTTCCTCTGGGAATGCAGTGGAGAAGAAAGGCTGCTGTGGTGTTCCCAATGTCAGATTCTATCCAGGTAGGAATGCTTGGCTCCTCCCCCTGGGCAGAGCATCTTCCAGAGGGATGATGTAATTTTATCAGCCATGCAGTGACACTCACTGGCCCATGAACAGAAGATATTTCCCAGAGGGAGGATTGGTTTGTGGAAGAGATAAAGAAAACTGCCCAGTGAACAGAAGAGAGCTGCCCCACCTCTAACAGATGGCAAATAGAACACACATTGCCTTGCAGTCTAGGACAGGGGCAGGTCAGGAGCTCTCCTCACGTGCTGCTCTGTTCCTTGCAGCAAACTTCCTCTCAGGAATGTTCTCTGTCCTCCTCGGGTTGTCTCACACTTTCTGAAGATGACAAATCTCTCAGAACAGGTCTCATGGCACGTTCTGCACTCCCCTGGGCTTTGCCCTCTGAGGGATGGGTGGTGTGGCAGCGTTCCCCTGAGGAAAGCCATAGGGTGCTGGGGCTGCTCTGCAGCTCCAGGGCTCTGGGAGTCTGTTCTGGCACAGGACTGAGGTCCAGGAGGACAGGGGACCATTGGAGTGGTTCATCTCCCATGGGGAATGAGGCAAACCCAGCTAAAGAGCAGGACGGAGATGCAGGAAGAGCTGGAGGCAGTGTCCATGGAATGGTTTCAGTTGGAAGGGACCTCAGAGCCTATCCAGTGCCACCCCTGCCATGGCAGGGACACCTCCCACTGTCCCAGGCTGCTCCAAGCCCTGTCCAACCTGGCCTTGAACACTGCCAGGGATCCAGGGGCAGCCACAGCTGCTCTGGGAACCTCTGCCAGGGCCTCCTCCCCCTTGGAGAGTGCATTTATGGCTACAAATCCTGCAACAGCAGTAGTGATAAACTGTGGTTTGGGGTTGTTCTTTTTTCAAATGGGCAGAATAAATTAAAAACTTATCAACTCCACAAGGCTGCAGAATCTCTGTGAAGGAGCAGGAGCTGATTGCAGCAATGCTGGGTTTGTACCCTGTGGTTTGTAGCACTGTTCCCTGCTCTGCTCAAAATGATGATTATAAAGTACAGCTCTTGAAATTATACCATTCTGTTCCATTAGTCATCATTTTTTGCACTGGATATCATTCAAATATTTGCTCTCTTCAGCTGATACTTTCCTCTGAGAAGTTTAATTGTCTAGAAAACAACCTAAGTACGTATTTAAGGAAAACAGTCTGTATTTATGCGTTAGGGTTTCAGCTGCTGCAGCACTTTTTCCTCACATTTAGGCGTGTTAGGAGGAGAAATGGTCTCTATAGCTAAAAAATCCACAGCAAATGAACTCAGTGATGTTGAATGGTGGCACGAACTGATATTTCATGTACTGTTTGTGGTGCTTGAAACCTGTTCCAGGCATGGTTAATGCTCCAGGCTGGGCTTGTTAGCACAGGGTTGGGGGGTGCTGGGGTGTTAATGAGTGACCTGCTGTGTGTGCAGCACAATGTGGACATTACCACCTGCTCATGGCATTAAAATGAGGCTTGACCTTTATTATAATACAGATTTTAATGGTACAACGTTGAAACTACTCTGAGTTCCAAGGAATTCTGCAGAGAATGTGTTCTCCCTCCCTGAGACATGGCTTTAATAGGCTTCAGGACTCCAGCAAGAGAGAGACTTGGCAACCAAATTATTTCCCTGTCTTGCATCCAGCCACGGGGAAGGTTGTGCAGAATGACCCAGCAACCCTGGAAGCTGCTGCTGCACAGCTGAGAATGTAAAGGATGGGACTGAGAGAAGTTGGTTTAAAAGCAGCAAAGGTGAAGGGTTTATGGAGATGGTATTTAGATGTAGGCAGGGCAAAACCCTGTGTAGGGTTCAGCAGGACATGGCTTTTCTTGGTTCTCCTGTGCAAAATAGATTTTATTTCTGGATAGCTCAATCTCAATGCACAAAATTAGTGTTCCTATACCTATATAAAATGGGTAACACTTGGGACTGAATGCAGAAATTACAAAAAAACCCCATATTTTTCTCTTCTATGTTAAATTTAACTATTCCTGGTCTTTGCAAACACCTCATTGATCTTTGCAGAGGATGAGATACAAAATTCACCGTTGATCTTCTGGTATTGTGCAATTCTCAACTGCCTGTATGGTTCTTAATTAAATACAGAAATTGTCTTTAATTCTCTTAAATTGTTCTGTGCTGCTGCTGTCAGGTGTTGAGCAGCTCCTAAATTTCTCTTATGGTGAATAAATTGGCTGATATCCAGGAGACAAGTGCTGTAAATCCCACTGCCATGAATCTTCCATCCATCCAGAGGAGGAGCTGCTGAGCTCAGAGGATCTGAAGGATTTTGAGAAGCTCTGGCACTGGGAATGAGTCATTTTAGGATTACAGGGGTTTGGAGCTCCAGGATTCTTCAGTTTTTACTGCTTTTCTTTAGTCCTGTGCACTGCACAAACAAATATATGGAAATGTTAATTTTGAGGCTGAAAAATGGATAGACAAAAACTCAGCAATCTAAATGCAAAAAATCAGTAGGATAATTTTAGGATGAAGAAAAACATTGAGATACCAAACTCATGCAAGGTAGGAGAAGCATTTTTCACTCTGTTTTTGGCTGATGGCAAATACAACAAAAATCTCTAAGGACTTTTGCTGCAGCTCTTGTCCAGCAACGTGCAGCCTCATCTACCTGCTGCTTATAACTGGGATTAGCTTTGCAATAACCTGGAATGTTACTGGGAGGAGTCTCCCTCTCTCCCATCCTTCAGCAAAGGCAAAACAAAGAAAATAATTTAATTTTTTTTTCTTGCTGTTGTAACATAAGGATTACAAGAAAAATTATATTAAAAATCAGTGAAATTTTCCCAAGAATGCTTTTTCTTACAAATTCACAGACATTTAAAATGTGAGGGAAAGTTCAAATTTTGCTTGTGGGAAATATTCTGGGTGTAGTTGGGGAAAAACTGTTTCTCCTGTCTCTGTCACATCTTCCTGTGTTTTCTCAGAGCCACCTGAGCACTGTGAATGTGGGTTTGTAGATAGTCTATCAATGAAATAAGAAAAACATTCCTCCTTCTGGGTGCAGAAGTCTGTAGTGCTGGGAAGTGCAAGCCTTGTGATGGAGAAACCAGCCAGGATATTTTCCTTGGTGAGTGAGGATTGTTTGATTGAGTCCCTGTGCCCTGGAGTGTCTGTATTAAATTAGAGGATGGAATTTGCAATTTTGCTACTGTGAGGCAGGATCAGCTTTGTGGACTTGCATGGGCATTGCCACATCTGTTGAAATAAGTGTGTGGGGCTTGAATGTCTTTGCTGAATTAGTTCTGCTTTTGTGGGAGCAATTCCTGAGCTACTGGGACCAGGATGTGGCTGCTGTGCTAAACAAACAGTGATGCTGATCTGTCTGGATGTGATTTTGAGATTGCTGCCAAGGGGAGTGAGACTCATTGAGGTGTTGGAAGCCACAGGGATCACCTGGATATGCTTTGGGCTCCTCTGGTATTAACAGCAACACTGGTCATGGTGCAGGTAAAGCCCAAGACCTCCAAAGACCTTCTGCTTTTCAGCTTCAAAATTATTATTTCTACATAGTAAGTTTGAGGAATGGTGCCACAGTTTGCCTGTTGTGAGGCAGAAGTGGGGCTGTGATTCCAAGGAAATCCTGTATTCCTGGTGTGAGGAAAAAGCTTGTGGTGCTGTGAGATCAGTGATCCTTGATTAGCTGACTGGAATAAGGGTTTGTGTGGCAGGACCAGCCAGCCCTGCTGGGGTCTGAACTGTTTGTGGAAGGCTGCTGAGAACAACCTTGAGGCTGGAACAAAATATTTGTCTCTCTGGGATACAACTGAGCTGAACAAACAGCAGCAATCTGATTTCCAAGGAATGCTCCTCCCGCCGAGGGATGTGTGGAGGAGCACGCCTGGCACCCTGCTCCTGCTGGGACAGTTCCTGTGAAACTGGGGAGAAGGAGCTGGGGCTGCTGCAGGGTGGGAAGGGGATTCCCTCAGCACTGCTGTGTCAAGCTGAGTGTCTCCAGGACTGGGCAGGAGCTGCTGCATCTCTGGTGCATTCCAGGGCTTCTGTTCCCCTGTGCCTGGAGGATTTGAGGCTGGATGTGGGCACAGGGGCTGTCACTGTGATGGTTCAGCCTTAAAAACTGCTGCTTCACCTCAGAGAGGCTCTAAACTCTCCCTTCTCCATTTTGCTCAAAGAGGAAGATGCAATTCCTGGGTTTTTTTATGGATTATCCCCAAAAGCCATGTCCCCTTTCCCAGGCTGCCTTTTGCATCTCATGAGCACTTCCCACTGGTGACCAAACCCTTGGCTTCTGGGAATGGGCTGAGGTTGGAGTGGCCTGTGTGATGGACCCTTTTGCCACCTGTACCCTCCCAATTCCCCTGGAAAGCTGTTTTTCCAAGGGCCCCTGCAGTGCTGCTCTGGGATAAAGCTCCTTAAAGGAGGTGTCTCCTCTCAGCCTGGTTCTGCTGGCAGCCCTCTCCAAATGGGAAGAACTTGTGGGGAAGGAGGGGCAGCTGCTTCCTCAGTGCAAACCATGAGGAATATTTGGTCTTCTTGAGAGGGAACAGGAAGGAATTTAGTGTCCCTGGGCTGTGGATCAGCGATGCTCACTGGGGTCTGGGAGCCATCCCATCAGTCTGGGCTGTTCACTGTGCACAGGGCAGGTGGGAGGCTCTGGGTAGGTCCCACCAGTCCTGTGGCTGCTTCCCGAGGAGCTGCCCGTGGTTCCCGTGCTGGGATGAGCTCCCCTGGCAGAGGTTGCTGCTCATTAATTTCCATCTTTAGTAATGAGAGAGAGCAGCTCAGGAAGAGTCATGAGACTCTGAGCACGTATTCATGGGAGGCTTAGTGGATTAAGTGTGTGTGGAAGGAAGAGCTCAGTGAGCTGAATCCAGCAGGGAGTGAGGGCTGGTGAGTCCCTGTGGGACCCGGGATCAGCAGAGCTGTCAGCACCTGGAGCTGTCCAGCCTGGGGAAGGACCCTGCTTCCCAGTGGGCCGAGTCCTGGGGCCCTCCTGGTGTCCAGCTGCAGCAGGTGCTTTATTCATTTATTCATGCTGGCTCAGACTCCAGACTCCTCACCACTGATGATTCTTCACTGGACAATAAATAAATAAATAAATATTTATATTTTTATATATATTTATTTATATATATGTATCTCACAGAATGTCCTGAAGTGGAAGGGACCCACAAGGATGATCAAGTCCAACCCCTGGCCCTGCACAAACCAATGGAAATTTTATCTTGGCTTCAAAGCAGAGGGACAGTTCCACAAGGGAATTCTGTTCACAGCTGTGTTTTTCATGTTGCAGCTGAAGCTCCTTGGCCCAGCAACTCTGTGTTTCTGCAAGGCCAAGGACCCTGATGGGATCCAGCAGGAAGGATTGCTTTGGAGTTGCTGGGGTTTCAGTTTCTAGCACTGAAGGGAAGTGTTCTGGTGCAGTATCCTGGCCTGGATTATCTTGGTTTATGTGACCCTGCAGCAGAGGTCTTTGTCAGAGCTCACAAAGAAAACCCAAACTACAGGAAAAGCAGAATCACAGAGGGCTTTCCCAGCCTTAATGGTTCTAGGATAGAGCCCAACCATTCCCCCAGCACTGCCAAGGCCACCACTGACCCTTGTCCCTATGTGCCACATCCACATGGCTTTGGACACTTCCAGGGACAGGGATTCCACCCTGCCCTGGGCAGTTCCAGCAAGGTGAGGAGTGTTGAGCCTTTGCAGCCTGTGTCACAACACTGTGCTGACTGTGCTCACTCGTCCCCTGCCACCAGGGCTGCATCTCAGCCTCTTCTTCTGGGTTTCAGATATTTTTTACCGGGGTCATTCTGTTTCTTTGCTGCAGGATATGTCTGCACACATTTCTGCCTCTTTGCCAAGCAGTTTTAGCTTTAGAGGCCTGAAAATGGGTCAGCTCACAGCTGTGCCACGAAGTATCTAAAGCCTCTGGTATTACAGTGTGGTCACAGTATTTATTTACTTTTTAGCAATGCTGGCAAAAATACAGATATTTTCTGCAAAATTAGGTGTATGAAGATTTCATGCAAACACATAATTCCTGTGCATGTTCAAATCCCTTGGGGAGCTGGGACCTTCACCCTGACTCAGTGCTGCAGTCCCAAATTCTGTGTCTCATTTCAAAACCAGGAGGGATTTAGTGCAGGGGAATGAGCCATGCCCTGTCTGCATGGTCCACTGCATAAACCAGGCCTTGGAGAATGTTCAGCAGAGACCCAGATCCACTGGGCTGAAACTGAGAATTTCCATCCAGGGGACAGTGAACATTTTTAAGAAGATAATACCTTGAAATAATCCTGTGAGTCCTTTGCTGCCAGCACTGTGGACCTCTCTCTGTGCATTATACCTGGCTATAAACACTGCTATACTTGGCTTTATAAAACTGGGGAGGTTTTCCCCATCTTACCAGGGAGGAGGAATCCAGGGAAATGATCCTGGGATCCTTTATGGCACACAGGGAAGCAGAGATTGGTGTCAGTTCAGGATGCCCAAGTTCCAACCTAGGAAAGAAGTGCTTGGCTCTGGAAGCCCCATGAGTCTTCCTTTCTAGTCTTCTTTGCTAAACCCATATTTAATCTCAAAGTCACAGCAATCTGTATTTTTCCCCTCAAGACTCATGCCAGAACATTTCCTCCAGGTAAGGATCAGGAACACAGGTTACACTGCAAATGGCAGTTTTGCCTAAAAGCAGCATAAATTGAAATACTTACCTCAATTTAGACTTCTAAAACTGTGGCCCAGCACCATCCTCACCCCTTTTTACTTGCAAAAAGAAGTTTGGGAAGGAGGAGACTTTGAGCATATCTGGGTAATTTTTGTCTGAAATAAACTGCTTCAAATAAAGCTGTTGTCCTTTTGCAGAAGGATCAGAACTCTTTTGATAGAGACAAAAGCCTGCCCCTGATTCATTTTATTCTGTCACCAGAGTGTTTGTTAACCCTGATCACCTCCATTTCTCTTATAGCATGAAGTGCTGCTATTTCTCAGAAAACACTCAGGAGGGATTGAATGTTCTTCAGTTTACAAGAAGCTGCAAAGAGGTTCAAAGAAAATGTCTTGTCTGGTGTTCAAGAGGAAGGGTTTTATCCCATAAATAGGTAAATCAGAGAGAGGGTGATGCTGTGGTGGCAGGTTGGAGATGAAGGTTTGATTTCCACTGTAATGAGACCTGCCTGGGTAACCTCCCCTAAATGCAAAGCTTATAATACCTCAGCATGCAGTGATTTAAAAGCATATTAATTAGAGCATTTATTAATCTGCAGATGTTTCAGTTTTGATTGTACTTTGCAAACAAAGACTTTTCTTTACAATAAGACTTTTGTAAAACAAGAGTTTTCCTTCTTTTTGCCTTCTTTACAGTGTAGGCAACATTCTCCTTATGCTGCCAGGAGAATGCAGCATGTGGGAATGGCACCAGAGGAATGGGCAGGGACTGATCCCAGGAATTCCCCTTGCACAGGAGGCAGAACTTCTGCCCTGGGCAGTGCCCAGCCCTGAACAGAGCCCAGAGAGCCTGTGGGGTCTCCTCCCTTGGGATGTTCCAGAGCTGTGTGCACACCCTGCTGTGCCCTGTGCTCTGGGATGGCCCTGCTGGGGCTGGGAGGTGGCACCAGCTGCCCACCGTGCTCCCTTCAGCCTGACCCGTGCTGGGATTCTGTGTAGCTTATCTCTGTGAAATTCCTTTGTTCCAGGTGCCCTGGGGAGGAGGAGGATTCCTTTCAGCTCCCCAGGAAGATCCTCAGAGCTGGAGCCAGACTTAGGGGTGTGTGCACGCTGAGCGCCCCGTTCATGTCACCTCCTCAGGCAGCATGGGGGGGAAAACTGAATTAAAGCCCTCATGGCAAATCCTGTACCAATTATCAGCAGCATTCCCCACTCCTGTCCTTGTCACATGCTGCTATTTTGAATGAAAAAGGCAAAACACAGAAAGATTTGCATGTTCATCATTGTGGGTGTCAGGTGTGACAAGTTCAACAGCTGCTCTGGGATGTGCAGCTGAAAAAGGAGGGGTTTGTGGTGTCAGGTATTTTGGGTTTTCATTTACTAAAGTAGGTGAGGTAGGGGCTGAGCACGATAAATAATTGAGCTTTCCTCATATAACTATAACAGCTGTGAGTGTTTGTTTGGAATATCATAGAAAGCTGCAGAATATATATCAGAGGGAGAGAATCCTCAGTGGGATTAATCAAAATTCTGTTTACAGGGTAGTGACTTAGGTTGGAAATGTGTGTAAGTGGGACAAGTATCATGCTCTAAGTCTGTCTTAAGTGTTTAATGCAATTATACTTTTACTGTGCTTTGTGTTATTACTGTATTATCCAGGTTCCTCTGCTTCTGAGGTAGCAGACAGCATCCTTCCTCTGCCCTGGAGAATTCCAGCTGGACCAGGGCAGCAGGAGAGCCTGGGACCCCCCAGCTGCCCCCCAGGGCAGGGACAGGGGGCTGTGCAGCCTTTGGATGAGCTGAGCATGACAAGTGCTGGCTGCTGTAAGTAGGCTGAGCTCCCCCACTCAGACCCAGTTATTTATTGGTTTGTATTTCAAATTAGTGCAAGTCTTCTCTGCCTGACTCTAATTGGAAGGTGCCTGAGGGTATGGGAGCTGAAACCATGTCAGCTTGGTCTGACACCAGCTGTAACCATTTCCTCAGGAATAACTCCAAATTTCAGGTGGGTGCTGCCTACCATGAAAGCAGCAGGTAATAGCTGTCATCACAGAAAGATTCAGAGCAAGGCATAGTTTAGGATCCATAGATCTGTTGCTTGAATTAAATAAAATACATTTTTTTGGCAGCTCTTTGAAATACAATTAGATTAGAAAATGTCTGAGGAATAGTTGGACAAGAGCCTGCAGTCAAATAAAACAATCTTTCTGCATTACTGATCTCCAAAAGGCTCCAAAAAAGAAAAGAAGGGGTGTTTAGCTATTAGAATGAAAATTTTGTCTTGGTATAAAAGCCACACAAGGAGCAAGTGAAGGATTTTCAGTGAGTGTGGTTTTTTGAAGCAGAATTGCCATTTCCAGTGGCTGAGCCCTTGAGGAATTCCAGCTCATTGTGATGACACCCAGCTCGAGTTCCTTCTCCATTTCCACACCAAATTCCGTTGCTGGACTGCAGTGCCTGCAGTTCCAGGAAGGGAATTGCAGCTGGAATTGCCACCCCACAGGCTTTACCTAACCCTAAAGCACACAGGTAGATTTTTTTTTTTCCCCATCTGCCAAACACTGAGGGTACTGACAGCTGGGTGTAGGTACAGAAATGGTTTTAAAATGCCAGATTCTGTCATGCTGGAACATATCCCAGCTCTGGGTTACAAAGCAACATGGATTTATTGGTGGTCAAAAAGAGGTGGCACTAAAATTAGAATTAATTACCATGGATGCAGTTCAATAGTGAGCTTTGGCGTCAGTGCTGGAGAAGTTCCTGGGAGAGAAGTGCTGGGATAAAAACTGGGCCCTGACACCTCCTCTGCTCCAAAACTGGTGCACAGTCCAGTCCTGTGCTGGTTGCCAAGGGCAGAAAGCGACCTGCCATACCCTGTTACAGAACCAATTTCATAAAAATCAGGGAAATAAGTAAGAAAATAACATGTAAAAAAAAAAAAAGAAAAAGAAAATTAAACCCTACTGTTCTAGTGGTGTGATAGAGCTGAAAAAAAATAAGCCATCCAAGAAACTTGAATAAGTTTGAAACAGGCTTTCAAATCATCCAGCTCATTTCAGCCCATCTTCTTTCCTAGAAGCATTTCTCTAATGAAAACACTTTTCCTGCCATTAGACTAATTTTCACTTTCTGGTTGGCCTTTGCCTCAACCCACTCAGAATAATGGGCTCCTCTGCAATTTGCATTCCAACACTGAGTTTTAGCCCTGCCTGAGACAAATGTCGTTTGGGAATCTGCTCTCTCTGTTACCTGGCAGTGGTGAGGTGGACTTGAAGAGCAGGAGGCAGAAATGTGAAGCATCTCATGTGCCCAGTATAAAATCCTCCTCAGACAGAGCCCCAGCCTGCTCTGTGCTGTGCACATGGATCCCTTGGAAGTGAGGAGGTGGCTGTTGCACTTTTACTGCATCCAAGGAAAACTAACCCAAGGACAGAAGCTGCTGGGATGGAGGAGTGGCAGTGGGACAGAAGCTGCTGGGATGGAGGAGTGGCAGTGGGACAGAAGCTGCTGGGATGGAGGAGTGGCAGTGGGACAGAAGCTGCTGGCATGGAGGAGTGGCAGTGGGACAGAAGCTGCTGGCATGGAGGAGTGGCAGTGGGCCTGGGATTCCAGCAGGAGTCTGGCAGATCCAGACCTGGCACGTTCTGGGGCTGAGCCACACCTCAGACCCGAGGCTTGGCCCCTCCTGCTGTGGGTTTGATGGGTTATTCTCACTCCATTCCTGCTTCAAAGGGTTGGAGCATGAGCCATTGCATTGAATTCTGTTTGTTTCTGATGGATCATCACTGTCTCACATTCCTAATGGCTCCATTTGGGAGTTGTGCTTCACCTGGAAGGAGCATCGTTCCTTTGTCGCTGCCTTCTCCCGTTTGTCACCTCCCAGGTGGCACCTGCACTGCTCCCTGACATCCAGGGGTGCCTCCCACAGGGCACATCAGACCTCGGCCCTACAAAATCAGGTGATCAAAGCCGGTTTGGGGTTTTTCTCCCCTTTGGTTTTCAGCTTCTACCAAAGAATTGTCCCTGTCACATCTGATTTTCACGTGGTGGCAGCCTTGGTGGGTTTACAGGGTCAGATGAGCCTTGTCCATGTGTGGTGATGCCACAGGAATGTGGGGATGGAGGCAGGGATGCAGTGCAGCTCTGACCCTGAGTCAAAGCAACCCTGCTGCTTGTGTCCCAGATCCAATCCTGCCTGTTGCAGCACTCCAGGTGTGGTCAGGCTGGATTCCTCACTCGCTGGAGAAGCTCCCTGTGAGTGGGGACCCTGCCAACCTGTCATGGGGTCACTGAAGTTCCTCAGTTCTGCTACTGATGCCTTCCCAGAAAGGCCTCAGTTTAAAGTAACCTGTTACAAAGACACACAACACATGAAAGATCTGCTCCTTTTGACATGAAATTGCTTCACCCTCATTCACAGAAGCTTATTTTCCAGTGAATCTCTTTTATTGATCTTTTTTCTCTTCTTCTTCTTCTTAAGGCTGCTGTAGTCAGTGAATTTATTCTAAAGCTTAGATTACTTCTGAGAGTAGCTCAGTAACACAGTGTGATTCATCACATTAGAATATTGAAAGGCTGGAAGCCTCTCCTACTGTGTATAATATGACTAGTACAAGTTTTAGATATGGAAAGGGCTCGGTAAACTCTGAATTTTGCTTTAGTGTTATCAATGTAGCAATTAAAACATGCAGGGGTTTTGCCTTCCTGTGGATGGCAGGGTGAAGGTGCAGCTGCCAAAGGCAAAGGGCTGTTTGTGGCTCTGGAGGAGCAGCACAAAATGCTGATCCCAGGCTGTGCCTCTGGCAGATGGTCCGACTGGGCAGCCTGGTTTGAGTCTGCACTGCTGGAGGCAGGGGGGACACCCTGTCTGGGGACAGCCTGTGTCACACTGAGCAGTGCCACGTGCCTGAGGCAGCAGTGGCGGGGTGACCTGGCTCTGCAGCAGGCCCAGCGCCTGCAAGGCCTCCCTGGCGTTCAGCAGCCGAGGGCAGGAAATGCCGAGCCACGATGACTGGAGCAAAAGAGCCCTTCCACCTTGGGACCTTGTTACCTCTCTGTAAGACAACAGGTCACTTTCCCTCGACCCTTACTATTGGACTGTTTCCTAAAACCCCTGTACCCTCTATAAACCCCTATTCCTGCCCAGTTTGGCAGAAGAGCTGTCACTGAGACCCTTTGCAGAAGATACCAATGAAGACATCTCTGTGGAACCTCACACAGCGCTTCTCTCTCTCCCAGCATTATGGCTCCCCTTGGAGATCCAGCCTGGATCTGGCAAAATGGATGAGCCAGAGCTCCCAGAGCAGCTGGGCCATCCCTGCCTGGCCCCACTGGGGTGTCATTGCATCTCGTGACTGTAACTCAGTGTGACACAGCCATGGTGGCAGCTGTCCCCTGTGTCACTGTCCCAGGCAATCCCTGCTTTCCCTAAGCCCTGCCTTGCAGCAGGGCAAACACGGAGCTGTGCTGCTTTCTGGGTCAGGGCCAGATCTGCACCACTCCCTTCTCCCAAAGATCCAGGGGTACCAGCTGCAAATGGACAGCCAGTTGTGATACTGGGCTTCACGTGGGCATAGGGAAGGTGGAAAACATCAAGGAGAGGAAAAACTTATTTTATAAGAACTGATATGGTTTTGCCTCTCGGAGGCCTGAACAAATACATTTGAACGTAAGAGTGAACTTCATTTTCCTGGAATCCTTTAAAATCCATTTGGTGTACATAAAAATAGTATTCTTTGAAAACATCATGGTTTTTAACTTTATAAAAGGACAGGGAAAACTCACTGCAGTTTGACCTGTACCATCTCTTTAAAATTCTCTTGAATATTTCCAGATTTCTGAAGGTGTCTGTTAGCTTCTGAAGCTTTTCAGGGACTCAAACTCCTGCTTTTCCTTTTTGCTGTCTCATAGTCTAAGATGATGTGCTTTGAATTCCTTGTTTCCTGTTGTTACAAGCAGCTCTGACTTCTCCTCCTTTGCTTGGAAAATAAACAGTTCTGTTTTCCTGTCACTAATTTGTGTGTAGTGGCTTAATCTGCCTGGGTTCTTCTCACCATGGCTTTCCCTGGGCAGGACTGCCTTTCTCTTTTACCTCCAGGCTGCAATCCTGTCTCTTCTGGAGGTGGTGTAAGATAAAGCATTGCTCATCACTTTGCTCTTTCCCTGCCCTTTTGCACCCTGACTGACTCTTGCTGATTTCCTGACTCTGCACAAGGTTAGGTGAAGATGACTCCACTTAAACCTGACTCTGGAGAGCAGTGGTGCCTTACAGTGTGTGTGAGTGCAGACCTATGAATAAATCATGTCAGATCACTGGCACACGGATCTTTTTTCCTGCTTTCCTCAAGAATGCAGCTTTTTGAGCCCTGTGGTTAGTAGAACTCAAGTTAATAAATAATTGGGGTCAACTGTGCATCAAATCAATGAAAAGACTGCAGTGACAGGTATCTAAAACTTGTCAATGATTGTAAGATTGCCATCTTCTGAAAAGCAATTAACATTTAAAATTGCGGGAGATGGGTGGCAGCTGGGGGTGAGGGATGCCTGGGTGTTTTTACCATTAATTGCTCAACGATTCTTTCAGATTGCTTTGGAAAACACACTTGGGTCCTGTTCACCTGCCTTCATTCACCAGTATTGACAGGAGACAGATAACAACAAATGATTAAACTTCCAGTGCCTCTGCATTGATTATCTCCCATCTCAAGCCTTCCTGCTGCACACTCCTCAGTTAATTTTCAGTGTAACTCCAAGATAAACACTCATGTGGTTGTTTCAGCTGTGCCTGTGAAAATGGAAGGAATTATTGTACTGCTTCCAGGAATTTCTAAGGCTCTTGAAAGAGAAGTTGATGGGAAAAAATTGACTGGAGGAAGCTATAGATCCCTTTAATGGAGAGCTGATAACACTGATGGAAAGCAGAGAGGGAGGTAGGAAAGACTCACAGTCTCTTTCCACAGAGAGGATGGGCATTGAGATTTATGTTACTTTGTACACTTCAGGGAGAGTTTATTAAAGCTGAATTATTCAATTACAGCAGACTTGATTGAATGAACTGCTTTTTAAAGTGCAGATAGCACCTTTGTTTTACATGGAGTATAAAATCAACAGCATTAATATTTATAGGAACTTGTTTTGTCTGAATGAAACTGGTTTCAAGTACCACTGCTTGACTGCTTTTAAAATTTAAAAAAAATCATCTCACCAGTATCATTTGATGAGGAAAAAATTTAGTTATCTGTGCAAGTGAGATATCCTGGTCTATGGCTGATGGGAACAGTTCCCACCTGCCTTCTCTTTTGGGGTGTCTGTAATGGGGCTGGGTAATATTGTCCCTTAGATTAATAAAAGCTTGTTCTTGGCACCAATCAGTTCAGGAACTGACTGTTGCAGCTGAGCACAGGAATCTGATTTTATCACAAATTACTGGAGTTGGGACCATTTAGAGTGAATGCATGGTAATAACAGGGAACTCTTGATCAATATCCAACAAGTCACAACCAATGGGTGGGGTTGCTTGGTTTTCAGTTGATTTTGCATTTATAGCAGGAATTTTAACCTACATGCCTTTAGCTGTAATTAGTTAGTTGCAGATGTGTTTAGCCAGAAGTTCTCTGAGTGTACAGTGCTTAAGGGGCTGACCCAGGAGTGTCAGGTTTGTGTCATGGTGTGGGAAATTCCCGAGGGCTGTAAGCATTTCAAGCCAGTGGCCAGGGATGGTTCCTGTCCCACCCCAGAGGAATTCCTCCTGCTGGTTTCCAGCTGCCCTGGGCAGCTGTATCCTGCAGGCCTTGCTAGACTTCTGAGCTTCCATCACTTCTGAGAGCTTGGCTGCTTTCCCTCAGATAACAGGGAAAAACTCCCTTCCACTCCTGTGGCTGCTTTGGGTTTCTTAAATGTGCTTTTTCTTTTAAAGCGGGATGTTGGATTTTGTAGAGCACCTAGGATGTTTGCCCAGCAGTTTTGCCTTGACTTTGGTCTAGTGAATTTTCTGAGTATTCCCAGACAGAGCTGATACCATTTTGTGAAGTTCTGAAAATCTCACAGTTTTTGCAACAGTTGCAAAGCAACTTGTTGCTGTGGTGATTGCAGAACCCTGGAATGATTTGGGTTGAAAGGACCTTAAAGCCCCCCCAGTGCCCCCCCTGCCATGGCAGGGACACCTTCCACTGTCCCAGGCTGCTCCAAGCCCCATCCAGCCTGGCCTTGGACACTGCCAGGGATCCAGGGGCAGCCACAGCTGCTCTGGGCACCTGTGCCAGGGCCTGCCCACCCTCCCAGGGAACAATTCCCTCCCAATATCTATTCCAACCCTGCTCTCTGCCAGAGTGAAGCCATTCCCCCTTTTCCTGTCTCTCCAGACCCTTGTCCCAAGTTTCTGCCCATCTTTCTTGTTGGCTCCTTCAGGCACTGGAAGGCCACAATTAATTCATCCCTAATGAACCCAACCAGCCCCTTGCAGGCCCTTGGTCCTTAGTGCAGAGGTGTTGATGAACTGCTGGGTTTGCAGAGCTCTCCACACTGAGTCCTGACAGGAATGTCCCTCCCAGGCTCTGCTCTCCAGAGCTGCAGAAGGACCCAGCCTTTCCCCCAAGCTCAACTAGTGAGGCTCAAATTTACATCCAATTTGTCCCAGAGCTCCCTGTCCCCACCACTGCTCCTATGGATGTTTCCCTCTGATATGTGTCAGGGCAGGATTAAGAGCTAAAGAAACCTGCTAATTACTTAGTGGGATCAGCATCTGCTAATGAGCTGGGGTGCAACAGTCCAGCACCGGTCTGTAACAAATCTGCCTGCAGATAATTTGCTCAGAGCAGATTTTTGTCTGGGTGAGCCAGATCCATGTTTCACTTGAAGCAGTCACGTAATTAATGGCATTAACAGGGAGGCGTTTCACTTCCAGCAGAGAAAACCCCTCAGGCTCCTGTTCCCTGGCACTGCAGCCCTCCCCTGGACCAGTCTCAAAAGGGTTTGGGGCTTGTCTGGAGAGAGAAGCAAATAAAAGGTGGTGATGAGAAGGTGATCATTTGAACATTTTTGTTGGCACCTTGTCCCACCAACTGCAGGTGGAGTGTGGGTCAACATCTCCCGGTTCTAGACCTCGATCGTGCCAGTAATGTCCAAAGAAAGAATCTGGAAAAATGGATCATCAATCTCATGTTGATTTTAAATAAGTTTGTCACTTTGATGCTTAAATATCAGCTTATTAATGGTGTGGCAAAAACCTGATGGGGGTCATGTCTCCCACGCCTCCAGAGGACTGCTGGATTGCCAGAGCACTTGGATGATGGAAACTGGGCTCAAAGAGAAGTAGAGGCCCACCTGCTGCCCAAGCATTGTGAGAGCTATTATCCAGCTAGCTGGTTACCAGCCAGGTCCAGAGAGAAGGCAGTCAAACCCCTATTTATAAGGAATATTCCTGTAGAAAAGTGTAATTTGTAGGACTACATGAGCTGATTAGAGTTGTTGAAAATCCAAACAATGCAGGAACACTTGGCTTAAGAAAAGAAGCATTAAGAGCTTAATATTTGCAAGCTGTCAGAGTAGTGACCCAGGGAAGGCAGGTGGAGTTTGGTCTGGATGGTTTGGGAGGCACAGACCACAAAGTGGTGCTACCTTAGCCATCTGCAGGCTGTGGGGATTTCTGTCCTGTGCTGTAAGATGGAGAACCCACTGCAAGCACTTGTGAAGGCAGCAAAAATCAGCACATGTAAAAAAAACCCCATAATGTAAATAATTAAAGCATAAAATTAAACGCTCCTGATGCTTTGTTATTTCATGCCTAGTTAGGCTGAGGTTGTCATAACCTCTAAAAAAGGCTTTGGTTTCTAATGCTAAACAGAAATTCAGGAATTTGTATAGCTATTATATCTCATATGGTAATATTTCTGTGTAGTTCACTGTTATAGAAATTGGTATTAAAAACTGATAATACAAGAGGTGAGTAATTAAAAGCTCAGATCTATATTTCTCTTACCTATGGAAATCTTTGCCAGAGGCAGCATTAGTATTTCAAGTCAATCACCTGCCCCAGCAGCACATTTGGAGAGCTGAGGATGCACTGAGCTGAGCTCTTTTGTTTCTTAGTACAGGGAGATGGCCACACTCCAAAGGAATTGGCTGGAAAACAGCAGGATAAAAGAACTTCTTCCTATTTTTAGGTAATTTTTTTTTTCCCCAAGTGAGCCATATGCAGCATGGTTTGGGGAAAAAACTTAAAATTGGAGAAAAACCTTGTGGTATCAGCCACGCTCCTCTCAGCACTTTCTAGTGTGTGATGTATGGACATGAAGGTCAGTGATCCCACACCTCTCAGATATTTTTCAAGCAATTTGTATCCTCATGTGTAAAATTTCTCTCTTTCTGGGCAGAAACACATCTTTCTGCAGGGCTCACCCTGCCTTTGAAAGGTTCTGTGGGAGCAGTGATCCTATCTGGCTTACACACTGGTATCTCTTTTTTCCCATGTGCATCAGCTGGGCAGATGAAATTCTTGAGTTCCTAGAGATGAGTAAAACCAGCAAAAATTCTGAGTTCCTAGAGATGAGTAAAACCAGCAAACCCCTGAGAGGGCTGGGAGGGGCTTTCAGGCTCTGTGATGCTTTTGGGAAAAGATGGTACAAAGTAATTTCTTTCTGATGTTATTTTATCTTTTGCTGTCTCATTATGATGGATGGTGAGCTGGGTCAGAAGCCCAAACTTCCCACAACAGTACCCAATGGAGTGGTGAAGATTTCTATCCAATTAAATTCCTTGTTCTTTGCCTTTGCTTATTGCTCCTCTCAATGTCATTCCAGGAAGCTCTACATACTTGTGGCATGTCAAAACCACAAGTTTAAGTTATGTACACCATAGGTCAGTTCTCATTCAGTTTGCTCTCCATCTTTTATCTCCCTGCTCAGAAAACCCTCTAAGGAATATTCATATTGTCTAATTTGATATTAAAATAAACACTTCAGCTTCATTAATTTCACACACTTGATTTAAATACTTGAAGTGACTGATGAATTCTAAATTATGTTCAGCTGCACAGAAGCTTTACTGAAATTTTATAGAACCGGAGTTTGGGTCAATGGCATTAACTAAAGCCATTTATTGGTCAAGACATGGTGTTTTATGGAAAACATTAATGTAAAAGGGAGCTGACAGCTTTAGATGATCCAGCACACACATTCCTGTGGCAGAAGCCTGGGAGGTCCTGCTGCCAGAGCACCAGTGAATGCTCATTACACATTTCAGGGAATGAGTGTTTTCTGCTGCTCACCACAGCTGCAGTGTCTGAGGGCAGTTCCGAGGCTGGCAATGGATTGAGGCTCCTTTTCCAAAGAAAGGAAACAAGGCATGGCTCACTCAGACTGTTTCATATCCATTAACTCCAGCTGAGGACTGAGTGTGAAGTCTCTTTTCCCTGTTCCCTGCTCCTGGCTGGAGCTCACAAAGGTGTGCCAAGACTGTCTTAGAACTTCAAAGTGCCCTATTTCCATCCAGTCCCTACCTACCTTTGCCAATTTATACCTATTTCTGCTAATGAAATTATGCTTTTTCACTGCAGTAGTCTTTTCTCTGTCCTGGGAAACAGATTTTTTAAAATAACACTGCAATATTTTATGCCATTACAAATAAGTGAGTGAAGATGAAGATGGACACTTGATATATGTGTGGTTGACACATTTGATACATTTAGTTTTGCTGCATTTCAGGACATTGTAGCTGCATTCAACAACTTATTACCTCAAGGAGTTGAAGTTCATCACTCTTTACAACACTTTTTTCAGCCTCTGAAATGCATCAAGGGCACCACAGTAGTGGTTTATTGTGCTGTGAAAAGGGATCGATTTTTATAATGCAGTTACAGCAATTGGGGTGTCTCAAGGCAGCTCTCAGCACTCTATTGCAGTCACACATTGGAGAGTTTGGGTTTCAGAGGCTTTAAAAAACAAAACAAAATAACCCAACCCAAAAAACCCCTACAAAATGAAAAAAAACCCCACTCCAAATGAAACCCCAAGCAAACCATCCTGACAAAATTTGGTGGTCTCAATGTATGGACTATTCTTCCATAAGGAAAAGGCAGCATAAAGGTTGGTTTGCAGAGCTTAATCAGGAATTGGACCAACACTGCAGCTCTTGGCGTCCATCAGGTCAAAAACTGAGTCTGCTGCTCTTCTTTATTTTAATAAGGGTTTAAACAGTTTCCTTTGGATCTCCCACAGCTGGTTCTGATCTTAGGTTTACTGATGGAGTCCTGTAGTTGTATGAATTTTGAAAGCATTTACATCTTTAAACCTCAAAAATCCTCTGAATTTCTAGGTGTTTTCCTAAATACTTGAGTACTTTTCATTAATTTCCTCAGGGGTTTTTTTTTCTCATGGCACTTTCAAGCAGAATTTTCTGCTGAATGGACTTAAAAGTTTCCCAACCATAGTTCATAAAATCATCACTCAGACCTTACTGTTTCTGAAGCAATGTTTTGATGTACCCACTTTTGCCATGCTAAAAACATTTCTGAGTGTCTGAGAAGGCCCAGACTGGTCCTGGAAAATGGTGGGAGATCAATGTGCTTAATTCACCTGTGGTGGCTTTCTGGATCCTACCTGACCACGAGGAGCTTGTAGGATGTGGTGCTTGGAAAGATTGGAGTTTTAAAGCAGATGCTATTGCTCATTCCCTGCTGGTTTCTGATGAACAGGAAGAATAATTTCCTGGTGTTTCTCTGGGCATGGGTGAGAGCCTCAAATTACCAGATGGGCTCAGAGGAATGCTGGGGTAGCAACTTGGGGCAACTTCCAGAAGTTTTTGGCGTCAAGGTAACTGAAATTTGGGTTTAGAAGCTGTTGGTGGATGGTCTCTGTGCAGCCACAGCTCTCTTCATAGAGAGCAGGCAGGCACAACTTCCCAAGGATATTTCCTGGGAATCGCAGCGAGAAGCCTCAGAGAAGAGAAAACAATTCTTATCTCTATTCTCTGCTCCTGTTGTTTTGCATATGTGGACTGTGCTAGGAAGATTGTTTACCTGAAGGGAGTTCCTAATTGGATTCTGGTGATGTTTGTTTATATTAATTGGCCTGTTGGGTCAAAGCTGTGTCCTGGCTGTCTCAGACAGTCACGGGTTTTTCTTTAGTACGTATCTTTGTATAGTATAATATAGTATCCCTTTAGTATAGTTATAATATAGTATTAATATAATAGAATATAGTTGTAATAAAGCATTTTTTCAGCATTCTGAATCGATGGAGTCAGATGCCAACCATCCCCAGACGCTGGGATCACCCTGTGCTTGATTGTCTCTGGTTGTATGGTCAGGAGAAACACTGGAGTGCTGGGACAGCGACTTGCCATAACTTCTACAAGGTTTTCGTGTTGTTATATTTGTCCAATTGTCCCATTAAAAAACCCAAACAAAATTAAATGTAGCAGCAATTTTAATTAAGTAGCATAATATATAAGATTGAATATACTTGAAATATTGACAATGCAATTTGGTTAAAATAAGGGACAATTTGNCAAGTTAACTAAAGTTTGGGTTTGGAAGCTGTGGGTGGATGGTCTCTGGTGCCTGGTCAGGGAGGGATGCAGTGCTGCCCTGCTGGGTGATGTTGCGCTTCTCCCGGTGCCGTGGGACATTCCCGTGCCGTGGCTGCGGCTGCAAAGGAGCAGGAGCAGCTGAGCGGATCTCGCCCCCAGCTTCCTTTCCCAGGGGTTCTGTGATTTCCCCGACAGCGCTGCTCTTTATTCCCTCTGGCTCCCTGGCGGAGCGGGGATCTCTACCGAAGGCAGACATTGCCCTCTCCTGGATCCTGCACGAACCGTGGAAAATGTGGGAAATGCCATCCCAGCCTCTCGAAATCCATCATCTCTCTGCCCTGCCTTCATCCCTTTCCAGCTTTGACGAACCACAGGGATTTAACAGAACGTGTCTGGTGAGAGAACGGCGTTTTGGGGTGACAAAATGATTTAATTCAAAGCCTTGTCTTAGCAAAATTCCTCAGACAAGGGACTCATCTGCTGACTCACCAGCAGGGTTATTTTTAATGGAGTGGTGCTTCAAGCAGCATTGTTTTTAGCAGAAAACAATCTGCTCACCTGCCTCCCTTCAGCAGATGCTTTGTGTGAGAGAATACTCAACTTACAAAAAGTTTAATAGGATCCTTGGGGTCGTGGAGCATATGCACACTATAAATACCCTCATTTAAACAGGCTGGGCTTTGAAACTTCACTTTTGGATGTTTTGCTGAATATCTAGCCTTCTTTTTTAGAATGAACTTTAACTGGTGGACTAAAATATTTTCTATAGACTGTGTTACGATCTCTTTTGGTGGGGGAAGAAAAAAATCTGCTATAGGTAAGAGAAGTGTTTAGAAGATGATGACAATATTCCTCTGAAACATCTATTATTGAAACCTGCCAGGTTGTTTAACTTCTGAAGAACATGGGCTTGGTGAATAGCCTTCAATCAGCAGCTGAACAAAATAACTGCTTTAACAGCAGCTTTTTGTACTGAAAAGGGGGAAATAGCACTTCAGCAGTTCCCTGAGTCTCCTGAGAAGCTGTGTCTGTTTTGTTCAGGATCTCTGGTACCAGGGATAGAAGTTTATTCTGATGCAGTGGGATCTCACTGGTTTGCTTCATTCTGGTTTGAAAATATCTGACATTTTCATACTCTCTTAAGTAGTGCAAAGTGAGTACTTGTAAAAACCTCCACAGGCACTTTGGTATGGGAATTGCTTCTGTTAGAACAAAATGCTTCCACATCTGATCCTGCTCCAAGCAGCAGCAGAAGGGAGGGTGGGAGTAGAGTGGAAGCAGCAAACCCCTTCATAACCATATTTCTAATTCTGAGACCACCAAAAATAACCACATTGAGGACATGGTAAGATAGTCTTTGTGCTGGACATCTCTAAGCTATTAAAAAACAAAACAAAAAAAGAAAAAAACCAACAAAACAAACCAAATAAACCCGAAGCGGAACTCCAAAACCTTCTACCTTTGAATCCAGACAGATTTTATGTGTATTCTATTTGCTGAAAACCGCTCTCCTTGCACTATCCATCTGCAGGGACTGCACCTCCTAAAGGCAGGATTTTTGGCCAGCCAGTTGCAGTACCATCATGCTGAATTTCTCTGTCTCTAGATGACTCATTCACCTCTTAATGTCTGAGGTTTCATAGTTTTATGTACAGCAATTCTTTCTAAAATGGAGTCAAAGATTTATATTAACCTCTTATAATAAGGATCATCATGAATGAATGATCCTGCATTATATGAGCTGAGTTATTGCCACTGAAAACTTTGAAATCTTGCCCTAAATTCTACATTTAAGTTATCTGATATGTTCACTGAACCCTTAAGATTTAGACGACACACACTATGCAACTAATTTTTATTTAGAAGCATATTTTTAAACTGCATTTTTGCCATTTACAGGTGTTATTTTCATCTAGAAAGTGATCTATACAAGTTACAACAGGTTCCACTTTTTGCTTGTTTGTTTATCAGAATGCTCTGTAACCCCGTGCAGGGAAATACTGTTACCATCAGCTTTTTAAATCAGTCCGGGCTGTGATATTTTGGGGTAGAAAACACTGAAAAAAGGATGAGCTCCTGCCTGAAGCTTTTCATCCTTTTATGTTTGTTTAAAAATTCCCATTTTGTTCGTTTGGTTTTGCACCTTTCCTGCCTCCAAGAAGTTAGGACAGAGGTTGATCCTAAATCAGCTCTGGTGTTGTTAATTGATTGTATTCCCAAAATCAAGCTTCTGGGCAATAGCTGCTTGAAGAGTAATGAGTAACAGTGAAAGCTCTGAAGTTTCATCTAAAGTCATCCAAACACACATCAAAAGCTGTGGCCCTGAGGAAGGAAAGGCAGAGCTCATTAAGAAGAAGTGCTGAATAAGTTCTGGATCACGTCTGTGGGGTCGGGTGTGACCGGGAGATGCTCGTGGAGCACCCAGCTGGGATCCTGTGCACGGCCTTCACAACAAATGTTTAATTTCAGCAAGGCAGCTCTCATTAGCCAGTGAGTCAGGCTGCTATAAATACCCCTCGGCCCAGGCAGACTTGTGCCATATTGTATCAGTGTCTGAAGGCAGCGCGGGTGAGAACTGACTCATGTGGGTGACTCACGGCAGACCTGGGCTCCGCTCCGCAGCATCCATCTGTGGGGAAGGCAGGCTGGGCAGGGAGCAGGGAGCAGGGCTGGGGCAGGAGCAGGAGCAGGGCATGCTGGGGTGTGGGGATGCTGGGGTTTTTCAGGAGCAGGGGATGCTCTGGTTTTTGGGGAGCAGGGGAAGCTGTGATCTATTGAGATCATGCTGTGGTTTTTTGGGAGCAGGGGATGCTCTGGTTTTTGGAGAGCAGAGGAGGCTGTGATCTATTGAGATCATGGATGCTGTGGTTTTTTGGGAGCAGGGGATGTTGTGGTCTGTCTTCAGCAGGGGATGCTCTGGTATTTTGGGAACAGGGGATGCTGTGGTTTTGAGGATTCAGTGGTTTGTCAAGAGCAAGGGATGTTGTGGTCTGTCTTGTGTGCTGTGGCTTTTTCGGAGCAGCAGGGATGCTGTGGTTTGTTGGGAGCAGGGGATGCTCTGTTTTTTGGGGAGAAGGGGATGCTGTGGTTTGTTGGGAGGAGGGGATGCTGTGGTTTGTCAGGAGCAGGAAATGCTCTGGTTTGTTGGGAGCAGGGGATGTTGTGGTTTTGAGGATGCCGTGGTTTTTTGGGAGCAGGGGTTGCTGGGGTTTGTCAGGAACAGGGGATGCTGGGGTTTGTCTGTAGCAGAGACCATTTCTGAGCCCGTTTTTGTCCTTGCTGTGAGTGGTTCTGTGGCCATCTGGCCCTTCCCAAGGTGCTGAACTCATCCCTTCACTTGCTACAAGAAGCATTAGAGTTGAAATCCCTCTCCTGAGAGGAGGAAGCGGGGCTTCCCTGGGCCTTGGCAGTGCCTGTGGTGCCCCAGAGCTGCCCCAGGCCAGCAGTTGGGTTTTCCCACTTTGGCAGTTCCTGTTGTTACAGCAACGAGGTGATTCCTCTTTGGTTGTGGCAAAGCAGAGCCATTGCACTTTGAATCATTTTGCATTTTGTGCAGACCTGCTCTCTCAACAAAATTATATATTACTGCAACATGACTATTCCTGGAACACACATTGCCCTGGATTAAAGTGCAGCCCTCTGTTTTTCCCACTTTATTGTCATGGAATAACAATAGCACTGTAGGGAGTTCCAAGACTTATTATTTCACATACACTAACCTTCAGTTTCAATTAAAGACTAAAATCTGAACCACCTACATTAATAACTTGCCTCCATTCTATTTTTATTTTTAAAGCCTCCCTTATATCCGTGCCTCTAATTATACCTTCTGGAGAAGCTCCCCAGACTGGTAACAAAGTGTTCACCAGACATTGAGAAAGTAGAGATCAGCTCAGAGCTGCTGGCAAGTCTGCTGTGCTCTGCTTACAAGGATGACTCACTCTTGGCATTTAAGTTTCCTAATTTGCCAGAACCAGCCTTGCCCAAACTCAAGCAGGCAGAATGTTCAGTGGCTATGTCAGGTTTGATGGCACTGCCTTTATTTCTCCTTTTGCTTTTCTTCCCCAAACTGACCAGCTTGCACCTTCTCCCAGAGTGGATGGCTGTGCTTCAGAGAGAACTCAGCTCCCCTTTTGGTCTCACAGAGGCAAACCTGCTGTGGCTTAGGGAGGATGGATGGATTGCTTGGAAATTGAGTCCCAACCCCAGCAAGTTTTTTCCCATGAAAGACAGAAAAGATCTCATGACTGATCCCTAAGGAAATAACAGTACCATTAAGGTTGAAAAAAACCTCTAGGATCAAGTCCAACCATTAATCCAAAATACTTACACTAAGCCAGGGTTTGAGCAGTGAGGCTTTGGACTCTGCACCAAACACTCAAGAAAGCTTCTCTTGCCTGCAGGAGCTTGGGTTTGAGTCTGTAGGTTTAGATATTCAGCTGTTTGCTCAAAAATTTTAAAATGCCTGTGTTACCCATGTCTATTAAAACCAAACTGGGCTGAGAAGCTTTTCAGGTGTAAAGCATTTATTGTGCCTAAGCTGACCCCATTAGCCTTGGCTGATGAAACTTTCTTTCCATGTTTACTTGGGATTTTGTGTCCCCGTCCCAGCCCCCTCAGAGGAAGAGCATGCAGGGCTGATTTAAAAGGAAAACCCCACTCCTCCTCCTTTGCCATCCCTCTCAAGGCACGACCTTCAGCCCTCTCCCCCTCTGCTGTAGCACTGAGCAGGGCTTTTTGTGGGATTTCTCAGCTTGCTGAGCTGCCTCGGGAGCTGCTGCCTTTGTTCTGCCCATGGATTTCTCCCAGCAGCCTCAGGAAATGCTGATTTTGTCCTATATAAGCAATCCACATGTATCTTTGTAATCTTCCTCAGCACTGAAAGATTTAGACTGTCTTCAGACATTAAAAGTCCTTTGAGTTGAACATTCCCATCCTAAGTGTGTCAGCTCTCAGTTTGGGCCCATCCAAAGGCAGAGCAATGTGCATCTCTCACAAAGCCTGCAGCCTAGAAGGCCACAGCTCCACTCTGTTATCTGAAATATAAGGCTAAATATGAGGAATTCGTTTCTTTTTTGTTTTCTCCATTAGTTTTCAGGCATAAAGAAAAGCTATCACTAAGAAACAGCTTTTTGATGAGGCTGAGGGGTCAGGAACCAGCTGCATAGTCCATCATAATTGTATTAGCATTGTTAGAAAACTACTGCTGGTTGGTCTGATAGATTTCCAGCTAGTTCTAGATTTTAATTTTCATTGCATTTTAAGTTAGGCTAAAATTATTCTTTTTCTGGAGCAAACATTGCAAGAAAGGCCTAGTTTATTATTTAGTGAATTGGAAACCAATGAACTTTTCTTCCAGCAACAAAACCATTCATTGAAACATCTTAAAATACATTTTTAAAAAGAAAAAACCCTGCCCTACAGTGGCTGGGGGAGCTGGGATTAATATGGATGATTTTCTGGAGTTCAGCTGAAATCCCCCAGCTCTGCAGACTGAACAGATTTACTTGCTGCAGCTCTGAGCTGCCTCCAGTGCCATCTGTCTCCCTCTTGACTGGTGACAGTGGCACATTGTCCTGCTCCCCGTGCCCAGGGGAGCACTGAGGACCCCAGAGGTATTCATGTCTGCAAGTTACATCCCAATAATCTGCTTGGTGAAGTTCCTTTCAGCATTTTATTAAGGGGCCTTCATCATCCTCCTCCTGTGAGGAAGAAAAACATTGAACCTGCCATGAAACACAATTTTGTTGGGTCTTTTCTTTGCAAAGGGGAACTGTGTGGGACAAGGCTCTCAAAAGAGGATTTTAGAGAGAGATAAAGAAGCAGCCATTCCCCCTCTCCTGGAATCACAGCTATTGAGCTCAAAGTGAGGCTGCTTAAGAAAATAGAATTTTATTTTTTTTCTTGTAAAGCAGAGTGGAACTCTGCAATGCTCTGCCCCAGAAGGTGCTTGATACTGAGTCCATTCAGATTTCAAAGATAGTCATGGATGAAAAATGTACCCAGGCTTGTTAACTTCTAAGATGCTCCCATGGGTGGGGACTCACTGAACTGTAAGTTCTGGGACACAGGGGAGTATCAGAATGTGATTAAATTGCAGAACTGTGCAGTGTAAGTGACCTTGGGCAGCATCTCCTCCAGCCTGGTGCTCACAGCCAGGAGCTGGAGCAGTTTGCTCAGGGCTGTCCAGGCAGATCTTGAAAACCCCCAGAGCTGAAGGTCTCACAACTGCCCTGGGGCTCTCTTCAAGTGCTGTGTCATCCTCAAAGGAAAAAAGGACTTTTTAGTCAGGAATTCCCTGTCCCAGCCTGGCTTCTGTCCCATCCCCATCCTCAGTCACCTCCTCCCAGGTACCCCAAAGCTGCTGCTGCCTCCAGGCCAAACAGCCCCAATTTCCTTCCTTCCTGTCTCATTCCCTGCAGGGAACAGTGAGAGGTGGGGTCTGCTGGAGAAAACTGACCTTGCCAAGCTGAGATCTCCTCAGGAATTGCTGTTTTGGCAAGACTTTAATTCTGAGAGCCCATGTCAGAAACAAAGGTCAAGAAATTAGTATTTTTGTTGTTTTTAAAAAAAATTTTGAAAGTTCTTGCTGGGATTGAGGGGGATTTTTTTGGGTGTGTGTTTTTGGTGGGTTTTTTTTCTGGTTTGGTTTGGGTTTTTTGGCAGGGGGATTGGGGGTTTTTTGTTTGTTTGATTGGTTGGTTGGTTTTTGCGTGGGATTTTTTGGGGTGTTTTTCCTGGTTAGTTGTTTCAATAATAATAGATGTGAAGTTGAGTACTGTTCTGATATTTTGTGCATGGACTTTCAAATCACTGAACTGAAGTGTGTCCCCATGGGGTGGTCCCTGCGAAGGGTGTTCTCTGGTGATCCACAACACAAATAGACAACAAATTGTTTCATAACCTGCTGTTCTATTTTCAGATATTTGCATGGGAAAGAGACTAATTGCTTTAGACAAACTGCTCTTCAAGAAGCTTATGGTTAGAATTCATTATAATATTTCTATGGTTTCTACTCCTATAGAATTGTGCACCTTACATAAGGATTGCTTTGAAAGTGTTTTTATTTTGAATTTCATGACAAATAGAACAAACATCACAGTAATATATTCTAATTGTGTTATTAATTATGCCCTAAAAAAGTTCTGATATGTACCCTAAACTCAAAATTTGGTAAGCACTTCAATTCCCAAAATCACTTCTTGTAGTATGTACTGTTTGTAGCTGCTTTCTGTGGAGGAGAATTGAAATGGGATAAACACACAGGACTGCTCCTGTATTAATTATTCTGGCACAGTATCAGAATTTCTGGCATTGTTTCAAGCCATTTCTGCACATAAAAGAATAATAACAGAGAGCTCCAGGCAGGTTTGCCTGTACCTGCAAACTTTTCAAGATGCTGCCCTCGGTTGAGCTGCTCAATATCTCAAATTCCAGATTGAAATGGGAACGTCTGCTGCAGCTTTCCCATTTCTGGTGATTTAACAACAGAGGCTTGCTAGGAGCTGTCCTAATTGCTTTTGTTGGTCTGGAAGGTCATTTCAATTGCTTAAATATGCTTTTAATATGTATAACCAAAGAGGGCTGTGCAGCTATGAATAAAAAAGAGATGCAATAGCTGATGTACTAAAGAAAGCTCGTGTGTAGAGGTTTTTAGGATTATTCTGGTGGATCCCAGCGTTCCCAAGGTCAGCAGTTCCCAGCGTGGCTCTGAGCGTGGCTGGCATCCAGCAGGCTCCGGGATGAGGAGCAGCTGCTGGCCAGCCCAGGCTGCTGCCAGCAAACAGAGCTGGCAAAGGCCACTCGAGGGGGTTTTGTGTCTGCAGGAGCGTGTTGAGTGTGTTGTGTGCTGCTCTGTGAGGCACAGAGCCGTCTGTGTGCAGGCTGAGAGCTGCTGCCTGGCACCCCCGAGCTCCATGTGCATGAGGGGGTTTTTGTGGAGCCTTTTGCAGGAGGACCTTGAGAGGATGGAGGGTTGGGTGGTTTTTTTGGTGTTTTTGTTGTTGTTGTTGTTGTTTGTTTGTTGTTGTTTTTGGGGTTTTTTTTCTCTTCATTTGCTCTTCATTCACGAAAATAATCTTCCTGGGGACATTTGGGGTTGTTCAGCCTGGAGAAAAGGAGGCTCTGGGGGGACCTTGTGGCTCTGCACAGCTCCTGACAGGAGGGGACAGCCGGGGAGGTCAGGCTCTGCTCCCAGGAACAGGGACAGGAGCAGAGGGAACAGCCTGAGGTTGGGCCAGGGGAGTTCAGGCTGGATATCAGGAAACATTTCTTCACCGAGAGAGGAGTTGAACATTGGCACAGGCTGCCCAGGGCAGTGGTGGAATCCTCATCCCTGGAGGAGCTCAAGAAAGGAGCTGATGTTGCCCTGGTATATTGGTGGTATTTTTGTCCAGTTGGTGGGAGGAATGATGAGGAGGACTCCATTGATATCAGAAAGCTAATTAATTACTTTATTATGCTATATTATTCTATACTACATTACACTACATCTAAACTGAAACTGAACAACTCCACTGAACCAAATCTCATGACTGTCTCTTGACCAACCAACAGCACACAGCTTGCAGAGATTGGTCAAGAAAACAAAACACCATCACCAGAATCCAATCAAGCAAATTCCTTCAGGTAAATAATCTTCCAACACATTCCACATGTTCCAAAACACAGGAGCAGCAAATGAGATAAGAATTGTTTCGATCTCTGTGCTTCTCCAGGAAAAACCTGAGAGAGAGAATTATGTCTCTCTCTGTTCAGAGAATGTGAATGCCACACTGGTAGACATGGCTTAGTGGGCATGGGGTTTTTTGGTCTTGGAGGTCTCTTCCTGCCCTCCTGTATTAGAATAATAATTATTATTATTATTGTTCTGTATTAGAAGCTCCAGGGAACCAGCACTGACATCTACATGCTTGGTTTAGAACTAAACTTACTATTAAACTTATATTAAAATTATAATCAAACTGAAGAGTTCTGGTGGAAAAAGTTAATCGTGTTTCAGGTAGTGCTGGGAGTTGTGGTTTGCATGAAGAGTTTATCCCAATCATAACTTGCATTGTAAAAATGAACAAAAGTTGGGGAAGAGCAAGAGGGTTGGCAAAGGGAATCCTCTACCAGAGTGGGAAAACCCAAAAATATTCAAAGAGTTACCACTACCCACAGTTCTGTATAATTTGGAGCCAAAAGGGTGTTAGTGAATTGAAATAATTTTTTTAAATATATATTAGTGTGTAGTGGAGAAATGCTGGTGGAAAGAAACTTAGAGAGTTAAATGCCTTTAGATTTGAGCTGTATTAAGCATGGGCTGTTGTTGCCTCCCCAGTCCTCCGGAAGCCCAGGATGAGTTGTGTGTGTGGCTCTGTGGGAGGCAGGGCAGGGAGAGGAGGCAGCCTGGCGTGTTGGTGAGGTGGGACGTGGGGTGGGCTCTCGGGGGGAAGGTGTTTGGATGGATGTCTCAAAGCAGAGTGCTGTGGGTTTGTTGTTGCAGCTCTGAGCAGCACGTGCTGAGGCACATGTTGTTTGGATTCTCGTGTTCAGCTGACTCATCTCAAATCACTCTGGCTGCAGGAGAATGCAGGGACTGAGAGCATACATTGAATATTGGTGCTTTTGAGTGTTTTAGGCAATACAAGTGGGGCTTTTTAAACTTCCATTGTCTTAGAACTGTCCAAAAGTTCCTGTCTAAAATCTGCCATAATTCTGCAGATTCAGCTGTGCAGCGTCAGTCCCCAGCTTCATCTGCAGGTAACAGATGAGGAGAATATTCCAGATGCTTTCCCGTGTTCAGCTGCTCCAGAGGTTTTCTTGCCCATCACACAGGTTCTCTATGTGTGTCATGTATTGATTGACAGGTTGGGCTCTTTCTCCAGGCAGCACTGACAGAACCAGAGGACACAGTCTCAAGCAGCACCAAGGGAAATATAGATTGGATATTAGGAAAAAGTTTTTTATGGAAAGAGTGATAAAGTTATGGAATGGCCTGCCTGGGGAGGTGGTGGAGTCACCAACCCTGGCTGTGTTTCACAAAGCCTGGATGTGGCACTGGGTGCCAGGGTTTAGTTGAGGTGTTGGGGCTGAGTTGGACTGGATGATCTTGAAGGTCTCTTCCAACCTTGTGATTCTGTGATTCTCCCAGGAAATCCCCTTTGGATATCCCATTGCTCTCCTTCTGTGAGTTACAACTTCAGGTGCAGCCTTGCAGTGAGCTGTTCTCCCCCACATTCCTCCAGTACTGAAATTCGTTCCTCATTGCCCAGAGCAGCTGTGGCTGCCCCTGGAGCCCTGGAAGTGTCCAAGGCCAGGTTGGAGCCCCCTGGGACACTGGAAAGTGCCACTGCCCACGGTGGCACTGGATGGGCTTTAAGGTCCCTTCCAACCCAAACCATGCTGTGATTCTGTGATTATTCCACTGAAAAGTTCTTGTTTGAAATTGCTGACTCGATGACCCTACATCAGCAAACAGCACCAAACTGGTGTCACTCCATGTTTTAGGAGCTGCTGAACATTTCAGAAAATCCCTTTGCTGACCTTCCTCTAAGTTTAAAATACATTTTAAAAACAAATACAGCAAATGCATGACTTAGAGGTGTCCCTTGGGGCATGGGAACCAGGTGACTCGAGACCTCAGCTGGGATTTCTTTATCTCATCCTCATGTTCTCCTATAAGCTTGGAGGGAATTTACATTTCAGCACTGAATCCATGGAATATCCAGCTGGGGTTTGCTTTATATTTACCCTGTGGAGAGAGGTGACACTGGTTTCTGTATTAACATATTGACAGATTTATTGACATCAGTTGTCTTCAGTCTTGCCTGTTTAATTAATAAAATTGATCTGCTGAACATCTAGCTAATAATTCTGGCACAAATATTCCAGCTAGTCTTGTTACTAAAATGGAATTTCAGCCTCTTATTGTGGAATCTGCCATGAGTCTGGTTGCCAAAATAATTTAATGATCATTAATTTGTGGGTTTTGCTTCATCTGAAATGCTTAAGTTGAATTTTATTGCAACAATTAAGGACAAAATAGTTAAAATGCCTTCACAGAAAATAAATGCAAAGGAATAATCATAAAATCCCAGCTTATTTTTATGTAGAAAAGATGAAACAAATAAATTTAATGTCAGTGTGTTATGTAAGACCCATTGAACAGCAGCTGCAGTCAGAGCTTAAAGCTAGGAATAAAATACATGATTAATCTGCGCCAAGGATGTAGGAAACACTTCTGAACTTCTTTGATCCATTTGCAGCCCAGTTGACTGCTTTTCTGGCTTAGCTAATTGTTGGGTAAATGACTTTGTCATTCTGGGTTAGGTCAGAAAAACACATTAAAGGACAAAAACATCTGCAGTGTCAGTGACACGTGGTATCCTGGGCTAGAGGCTTCTTCTCTTTCCTCTTTGCAGTGATTAATGATTACACTGCCCATTAATTTCCTAATGTTTGTGAAACCTCTTCTGGTGGCAGACATGGCTCCTCTGAGAGACCAGGCGAGGAGCAGGCATTAGTTGCACCCTGCTCATTAGGGTTTGTTCTGCTGCTGGCCCTTTTTTTGGGGCTGTACCTGCATCACCTCCCAGCTGAAAGGTCCATGCAGGAGGATCCATCCTGGATTTTGCAGCTCCATTGTCCAGAGGATGAAGGAATGCATCTCAACAAATGCATCTCAACAAATATTTTGTACTTCTATGATGAATAGGGGAAGAAATATATATCAAATTAACCCAAGCAATTAAAAACCTTTCCCAGGCTTGCAGCACCAGGATTGCTTCCCAAGTCCCCACTGCAGTGGGGTTTTTCAGCAGTGAGCTGCCCATGGGCACTCAGGCCCAGACCCCCTCCTGGCTCCTTGGCCATGCTGCTTCCAGGCTCTTCCAGGGATTCCTGCTGCTGCTGCTGGCACTGCCTCTCTCTGAAATGGTCCAGGCCTGGGTTTTCCCTCAATGTTTTGTTGTTCAGTCATGCACAAACTGTGAGTTTATAGACTTCTTCTGCATTTTTTTCTCTGTTCATGGCATTTTCATGGAATCCCAGACTGGTTTGGGTTTGAAAGGACCTTAAAGCCCATCTTGTTCCACCTCCTACCAGCCAGAGAACCAAATATCTTGGAGAAAACAAATCTATGGGATGCCTTTAGGTTTAGGACAGTTAAGGTATTCCCCAGTGTAGGGTCAGGAGTGTACTAAGGGCCTGCAGAACGTGAGGGTTGAATATTTTACCTTAAAATGTACCAATTTCTTAATGGAGAGTTCAGGTTACTTTAAAGAGTGGTCCTTTCTCCAGAGTGATATGCAGTGCAAAGGAGCTTGAGGAACATTGGATGACCAGAACAGGGCAAAACTGCACAAACCAGAGGTGCCAAAAGGGGCTTTGAGAGCTGTCACATACAATCTTAACAGAGAAATTTTTTAAGGTGATCAATTTAATACAAAGCATTTTAGCATTTTCAGTGGAAGGTTGTGTTAGGGCTGACTGAAGGCTGCAAAATTATTTGAATTTGGGTGGGAAAGACTTTTACTTTTCAAGGGCTTTCTTTAAAAAGCTGTTGTTCTGCATGGTGGGAGAAGGTAGAAATACTTGTTTAGAGCCTTGTTTTAGCAGAGTTCTTAAAAGGAAGTTGTTACTTGGGGCTCAAGTTGTTTAGCACGAAACAAATGGTGTTTTAATAGTAATGTCAGGGTAGAAGTTGAAAAAGGATTTATTGTGAGTGATAACACAGAGATTTTTCCACAACTCTAACTGCTGCCAGCATTGTTTAATAGTTGCAAGGAATTTTTTTGGTGTGTGATGAGAGACAGTAAAATTCATTCAGCAGCTACTGAAATGATGCGGAGTAGGTTTAATAACCACTTCTAACTATATTAAGGGTAAATGGAAAACGTGTAAGATATAAGATATAACAGAGAAATGCATTTAGCAAAACATGTAAGATATAAGATATAATAGAGAAATGCATTTAGCATCTATATAAAGCTCAGAACATACAGGGATAAAATTATTGCAGAGGAAATTCAACACAAGCAAATGTGTATCAACTCATCAGTAACAACCAAGCTGAAAATTAGAAGCAGTTTCCAGTGAAAGCTTTCGGGCATCTTGCTAAAATAAACAGTAGGAAAAAATTATTCAGAGGCTTCAGACAGAACGACAAACGCTCATGAGAAGCATTTCAAAATGTGATTGAAAATGAAAATACTGTTACTCTGGCCTGAGACATTTCTGGCAGTTCTTCTACAGCAGTTTACTTTTGCTTTGAGCTTCAATATTTTAGCAGTGCAGCAATAGCCAGGGAATGTTCCATGGAGGGGCACACATGCCTGCAGGGAAGGGAGCACAGGGCTGGATCCTTCCCATCACGTTCCAGGCATCAGCATCTCCAGTGCAGCCCTTGGGGCTCTCACTCGTACTCTGAGACACATTTTGTGCATTAGAAGTACAAGTGCCCAGAGAAATGAGCAGGATGTAATTACATAATTGGGGCTCAGGGGGCCGGAACCAGCCTTGATGAGGAGGGGCCACAGACATGGTTTGGATCCCTGTGGCAGCCTTGCTCCTCAGGAGCTGGATGGAGCCTCCACAGGCACAGGATTTCAGGCATGGAGCCGTGGAATGGTTTGGGCTGGAGGGGACATTAAAGCCCATCCAGTCCCACCCACTGCCATGGGCAGGGACACCTTTCACCAGGCCAGGTTGCTCCAAGACACAGCTCACTTTCAGGTGGGAGAGTGAATGTGGGGGAGTTTTAGCCTGTGATGGAAGTTTTTCCTGTAAAAATGGTCTCTCAGGTCCCAGGCTGCTCGTGTGAACACCACGGTGGTCAGCTTTGTGTCCTGTGTGTGTCCACACGTGAGGGTAAAGCTCATTGAGCCACTTCTGCTTCCTGAACTCAAAATAACAACATCTGGAGGCTGTGTCAGGACCAGGCAGGGTGAAGTTTTATTTTGGGATTAGGGAGGAGGAGCTGAGCATTCGTCCTGTGTTTGAGTAGATGGTCTGAGACCTCCTGGGCAGGGGCAGGGGCAGGGCTGTGTCCTTCGTCCCCTGTGGCCTCACCCAGAATTCCAACCACAAACTGTCTTTGCTCTGGTTTTCTAGAATGAATCAATACCAAGCCTCTTAATCCTGCAGAGACCAGCATGTTAATAATACACAGGAAAATGCAATAACTGGTAACAAATGGCTTTGCTTTTGAGTCTGTCTCCAAACCTTGAAGATAAATTCAGGCCCTCATTTGAAACAAACGCTGTACCGTGTTTGATATTGCTCAGGTGATTGTTTATTCCTCACAGCCATGGACAGAGCAGGAATCTCAGCAGAGAAAACTGGGTTTTGGGGACAGCTAGTTCTGTGGCTGTGCAGGTCACTGATGCTGGCAGGGTATCCGTGTTCAGAGCACTCAAAACCACTGGGCATTTATTGGGACAGCCTGGCTGTGCTGAGCCCTGTGGAGCTCTTCCCAGGCACTTCAGTGGGATCAGAGTCCTTGTCTTTAATACTTGTAGCTTGTACAGTGGTTAGGATAATGACTTGGGCATTTTATGTCCAGTTCTTTTCACACAGTGACCTCAAGTGATTGTACAAGTGTCTTGCTGAGCTGACTTTGTAGTGCTGGGGAGGACTCGGCCCCAGTGTCCCCAATTCTGCCCTACTTACTGCATTTTTTGATAAAGAAAAGCCTTTTTTTAAAGTTAAAAGCTAAGGCTAAGCAGCCTGTGCAGTTACTAACTCCTCCCTTTGTAGTATTCAATCAATTGTGAAACATTTGAGTTCATTCTGCTAAGACACGGATGTGGGCAGACTTTATCCCACACTTACTCATCAGCCCAGCTCCCATTGTTCCAGGGGAGAGCTGAGGGAGACTGAGCTTGGCTAAACCAGTGTTTAACAGAAATCATGAAAATGAGTCTGTTATCTTGAATAAAACTGTGGAGTTTAGGTGAGTTTAGAGCCAGATAGTTGCTTCCCCAGTTATTTCATCCAGACACATCAGACCAAAAACAAGAGCTGAATTGAAAGCTTGTCCCAAACACAAACAACAATGCCATGCACTGAAAAGCTTCCTATTATCCTGTCCTCCTTGAACTGGATTGATTATCACCCAGGAAGCACCTTTCTGAATACCTGGGTAAGTCATTCCTCACTTTTCATTTGCCCTGTGCACTGTCAGACATCTGCAGAAACTTGAATTAACACCAGAAGAATGCACCAAGCTGCCAGGCCTGTTTATTCTCTTCCTCATATGCTGCTGGTGATTGAGGTACTTGACCTTGCAGTAGCTTAGAAAGCTGTTTTATGGGATTCTTTATGGAATGGTGTTGTTTCCTTTGCAGGCATTTATCATTTATGTGATGTATTGGTGGCTGTGATGTGCAAGTTCAGGACACACAAGCACCTTTTGAAATTGTACTTTTCCAGTGCTCTGTGTTTGGTATCTGCTAAAAATGAAGCAGCATTTGAATCATTATAAAGCTTTCCTGGAAGGCAAGATACCTTTAGGCTGTGCAGCAGAAAAAAACCACTCATCTAAACCTGTATTTCTCTGAATTACCTTAATTTGTGCAAAAGATAATTCAACTTTCAAAGCTGACAGGTACCTGTGATCATGTCAGTGCCTCCCAGGGTAGCATGTCTGTGTTCAAGGTGTGGCTGCTCCAATCCAAATCTCCAGTGTGGCAAGGGGACACTTTGCTCTGGAGCCTGACCTGTGCCATGAGGCCAAGGGGGTTGGAGTTACAGGATCAAGCTCCCAGGGAAGGATTTGGGAACTGCTCCAACAAAGATCTTTGGGGATGGATTCCCTGGAGCTCGCTCTGCTGGGTGGGGCCACAGCAGCACATCAAGTGGATATTTATGGAGTTGGAGTTTTCTTAAGGTGAATCCTTCTGGAGCAACTGTTGGTGCTGGATCTAAGCCCTTCAGGCCAGTCATGTGGGAGAATGGGGAATTTTGGGGCCTTTGCTTCCCCTCTAGTTTCTTATTGCATTCCACAGCAACAGCACATGCTGATGTGACTTGAGCGCTGTGGCTGCTCTGACAATTCTCCAAATGATCATCAAATTTACTTTTGTAAACCAAAGTGCTCCTCTGCTAGACAGAACCATGGAATCAGGGAGTGGTTTGGGTTGGAAGGGACCTTAAAAATCACCATGTTCCACCCGCTGGCATGGGCAGGGACACCTTCCACTGTCCCAGGCTGCTCCAAGCCCCAATGTCCAGCCTGGCCCTGGACACTGCCAGGGATCTAAGGGCAGACACAGTTTCTGTGGGCACCCTGTGCCAGGGCCTCCTCACCTTCACAGGGAACAATTCCTTCCCAATATCCCATCTATCCCTAATCTCAGTCAGTCTGAAGCCATTCCCCTTTGTCCTGTTGCTCCAGGCCCTTTAAAACAGTTCATCTTCCTTGCTGGCTCCTTCAGGTACAGTGAGGCTGCAGTTAGGTCACCCTAATTCATTTGCAAATTGGTTTGGACCAAAGATCTCCTGCCTCCCCCATTTTTTATTTTTGTTTTTAAAGTTTTTCAGCATCTTTGGCAGTTCCTGCTCCCCTTGAGCCCTGGGAGCTGTGTAGGTGCATCAGTAGGATTTGGCTGCCCCCTGTCCCTCTGGAAATGGGTCATGGACTAGCCATGGAGCTGATCACTTGACCATGGCAAATGAGCTGCCCTCATCAGTGTGTTCTGGTGTATATTTAACTTAATAATGTGAGCAGATGGTCATTACATTGATTCATGAAGGAAGGGAGGAAGCTTGGCTTGGGAACGTCAGGGCTGAGTGCTGAGCATCGGAGCTGGGCAGGATGCAGGGGAGGGGAGGAAAAAAAAAAGCACATTTTTATACTCTTTGGGGTCTGTTGGTTTGGTTTTCTCTTTTACAAAGTACCACTGAATAAAATCAAGCAGAGGTGACTCATCAGGCCTGCAGAAATGATCATTTCCCCAGAGAGGAGGTTTGTAGAGCACAAGCAGGATGGTGCTGAAGTGTTTGCACCACTGGTGGTGCTAAAAAGGGGGGAGATGGGGAGGCAGTCGTCTGTAGAGTTATGAAACTTCTCACTCTGCTGTTGCTATTAAAGATGACAGCTCTTCTGCAGGGAAAAGGTAACACTGGAGTAATAATTATTCAGGTTTTGGGGTTTTTTTTTGCAAAGAGCAACTTTGTTTAAATCTCTTCCCATTTAGTAGGATTTAACTAGAGATTCAAGCCAGATGCTAATTGTATAAAATATTCAGCCACTCTCCTCCTTAGCCAAACTGGGAAGTTCACAAATCCCCAACCTGCAGCAGCTCTCAGGAACAGCTTGATTTGTTTCTTAATTCTGCAGTTTTCACGGGAGAAATGCTGCATACAGAGGAATATCCTCTTGAGCAAGAGCCTAATCTCATGTTTAGGTTGCTGTTTCTCCTAGTTGCTGATTAGCTTTGCTGTCTTATCAGTTTATGTCATAGTATGTGACTATAAATTGACTTTGCAGTGAGGAGGGAATACGTTCGTCTTCACAGATGCTGCTGTTTCCATGGAGATAAAAGGACCAATGGCCTTTTCTTGGTTTGGACTGTACTACAGGAGCAGGCAGAGATGGTGCATTCGAAAATGCAACATTTGGTGCTTTGATATTTCCGTCTAAATAGCAAATGAGAAAGCATATTGTTCCTTCTTGGTGATGAAGTTGAATAATAAATACAGCTTTGGGACTTTTTCTGGAAGCAGAAAGCGAGCCCACCAGGAATGTGAGCACAGCGTGGCTGGTTTATGCTTGCTAAACCTCCTCTCTGGGAAAAACCTTTTGGCTTTGCAAAATATAACCCTGTAGAGCCTTTGGGTTTATCTGATGCAGTGTTTGATGCTGGTTACATCACCAGCTTACTTATCCGTGATGTTCCACCGTGGCTGAGCCTGAATGAGCGTGCAAAAGCTGTGAATGTGATTTTTTTTTTTTACTTTTTTTTTTTCCGTGAGAAAGCTTTTCTACCTCAGATTGCGTGAAAGAAAATATAAATTCCAAGGCCACCCCCCCTTCAAGGATGGCTTGCAGAAGGTGTTATTTGTGAGTACCTTTTCCTTCTTCATCTGTCGTCACGTCTCTGATTTCTGTGTTGAGGATTCCAGAAGTGGGAGTAGTGATCAGTTTATTGTTGGGTAGGTTTCTTTCCACGAACCATTTTTAGGGTGTTACCTTTTCTGGTAGATGAATGCTCTGTATATTAAATGTGTTTAGATGATGATGATGATGATTGTGCATTATGGGTATTTAAAAACACAGCGTAATAAAGTGAGTAGTTTGTGTTTAGCAGGGGGAAAAAATGAGGAAACTCTTCACTTTGCATCCAAGCAGCAATGCAGGGTGTTAGGAATTCTGTCTGTGATGAGTCAAGGATCTCTCTTCCATTTTGTTGGAATGCTTTGTCATATTAAAGTGCAATCTGTCTTTTCAGTCCAGAAATAAAATACAAACAGCAGGATGTGCAGTGCAGCCCTGAGCAGTGTCATACCAAGGAGGCAAAATTCCCTGTGGTTTTATTGTTACCTTTATGCTGATCAAAACATAAAGGTGAAACATTCATTGATTATTATTCCCTGGAGCAGTTTCTGGAGGGTTGAGGTCAGACACAGGAGCTGATTCTCCTGTGGGCTGAGGAGCCCCTGGTGGGAGCTGAGCCCGTGGCTTGGGGCTCAGGACTCAGCCAGTCTGGAGGATGATGCTGGTGCTGGGATGGATGGAACACACAGGTGGTTGCTCCAAAATGGGCACAAACAGGCAGGGATGGATGGGACACACAGGGTTTGCTCTAAAATGGGCACAAACAGGCAGGGATGGGCCCTTGGATTTGTCCTCACTCCCAGTTCAGGGGCTTGGAGTGGCTGTACCTCTGTTTGCAGTTCTGAACCCTGGTTAACCATCCACTCCCCTTAGGGTTAAATTTGGGGTTTCCAGAGGATCTTGCATGAAACACATGTAATTGTCATCCCCAGCCTTTCCCAGTTATTTTAGCAGTGCCTCTGAGCACCCTGATTTGAGTAAATCTTCTCCACTTTCAGCAGCACCATCCACACACAGGCAGAGTAAATAAAACCATTCAAAACCAGACTCCTCAAATAGAATAACAAAAGAATATTAGTATATGTTTTAGCGTTTTCTTTAGCTTTTTGTGTTGTGCTGAAGGGGTGAATGGTAAAGTTGAAATGTTTTAAAATCAAAATAAATGTGGAGCCTTTTGTAGGAAGTTGAAATAAGTAAACTTGGAGGACAGGTTGCAGCCTTCCAGGTATGCATGGATCAGCCTGAAACATCCTGCCGTGTGTTTATCCACGGGAGAATAGTTCTGGTTGTGCTGGACTCCATTTTAATTTGGGTCCTGGGATTTGGGGATTCTGTAACTCTCAGCAGGGAATGGATTTCACAGAGTGCTCATCAAGTGGGGGTAAGGGATATTTAATCCCTGTATGTTGCTGTCATTAACAGTGAGCTTGCAGTCTTATTTACAGACCCATCTTGTGCAGGAGTTTCCTGTTTTGCTGCTTGCACCTTTGGTATCTTGTACCCACCTCAGCACGTTGCTGTAGAAAACAAGATGTGGGTTCTGCCTCATGCTATAGTTCTGTGTTTTAACTCCTGTGTAAGAGAGCTGATGCTGATGGTTGGAAAGAGGAAAATGTAAGCTGGGAATTTTTTTAAGAACTTACTCTTAAGAACACATGTATATAGAAAATCTTCATGTTCTCTAAAACTAATGTGTTCTCAATACTGAGAATGTATGTTAAACTGTTTTACACCAGTTCTTCAATGCTTGAGTAAGTTTTCAGATGAAACCTTACATATAACAACTCTGTCAGTGTTCTTGCAATATATATATACATGCCAAAGATCTTTGCCATTGAAAGTATCTTTTTTAAGATAAAAATATATTTTTCATCTTTAAGTGTAGAAAGCCTGGTTGTTGCTGTTCTAAGAAAAGCTGAACAACAGTGTCACACTACTTGGATTAGTGAAAGCAGTTTTTTCAGCTGCTGCACTGAATAGAACATATGTCACTGGAGCATTGTTTTAAGTAACAGGATTTGCCTTGCTGTAAATCTCTCATGCTGTATCTGGGTAATTTCATTCTTTGTACTTTGCTATTTTGCCTCTTTCATCAGCTGCAAATCCAATATGTATAACTGGCACTGCTCAGCTTTGGGTTTGCTGTGGTTGTTGCTCTGTGGGATTATAAATGTGCCTGTGTGCTGTAATGGGAGTTGTAGTTTCTTGAGGATTTCTGAGACCTGATTTAGTGATATGGGACATACAGAAAAGATGTGGTGAATATATTCACTCTCTGATTTAATCTAAAAGATATTTTCCTTCTCTCATGTCTCTTTGCTCTTAATTTCTGGGTTTGGACTGTGTGGGGTTTTTTCTACAGATTTTAACAGCTCCCAGTAAGCACGACTGACACAAGTGCATCTTATGAGTCCTGTGAATTATTCCACATCACCCTGCACCATAGATGTGGTTCTAGTTAAGACTTAAAAGGAATTTTTTCTAATTACAAGCATCTACATATTAATAGTCTTAATTAAATTCACCCTAGTTCCAGCTAACCCAGGATTGGAGCAAACTGTGCAGGGATGCAGAAGGATCCCTCCTGCCTGTTTGTGTAGGCTGGAACTGCATTTTCATGAAACCAAAAAAAGTTTATAATAATTATTTATAATTCTCTGTAATGCTAATAAGTGTTGTGTTCTAGGATGGGACAAAATAATGGCTGTTCCTTGTTTAGTATGCTGGGCCTGTGGTGGTTCCATTCTCCCAGGAGATGATCATTATTTACAGGCCCTTTGATGGAGGAGAGGTCAGTGAGAGTGTGCCTGATGATTCCATTGAAAAATCCAGCTGTGGGCACTTGAGCTGGGACTGCACAAAGGGAAGCATTATTGCAAACAAGAACTCCCAGTCTGCATTTCTGCTGTGCCGTGTACAAATGCTGCTATTAAATCCTTTTGATCACAACCAGATTTGATGAATTCTGGAACAAAATTCAGTGGTCTGTACTCTGGACTGTGTGTGCTGCTCGTTTGGAACTGCAGCTTTTATTGAGCATCCTTGTAGCTGGTGAAAACATCTTTCATTCCTGTGAAGAGGAAATGGAATTCCAGAATGCTTTGAGCCAGGTTCTGACTATTGCATGGAAGGGGAGGCAGGAATGGGAGGAGGGAGAAGCCAGCAGAGCAGCTTTGCAGCATATGGCTGTGCTGGTTGTGATGTGTGGGTGAGATTTTTGACTCTCAAACCCCTGCAGAGTAATTACCCTGGTGTTTACCTGCCAGGAGCTGCCCTGTTGCCTCCCTGGGATTTGGTGTCCAAGAAGCTGTGCCCAAAGAGCCATCTTGGGCTCCTGGAGAGCAAATCAAAGATTTGCTCAAAGAGCAATCCCTGGGCACGTTTCCGTCATGCCCAGGCAGTGAAGGGAGGAGTTGAGGTTCTCCTGCAGTGTGTGTTAGTCTCTGCTGTGAACTGGAAGGTTTTTATGGATGCAACCATAAAAGCAATGGCAGCATTTAATGTTGTGGGGTCGCCATCCGAAAGAATGTGTGCCAGGAAATTAATTAATAATAACAACACTGGGAAAATAACGTAATATTGTCTGTGTGCCCCCACAGCCCCTCCGTGAAGTGCTTGGCTGCAGAGGGCTGGACATACAGTGGGGTGAAATGAATGGGAAAAAGAGAAGGTTTTTCAGTGCTGCTTCAAAAGCCAAAATCATACTGCCCTGTGTATTTGGGGTACAGAACAGTTGGAATTTGTCCTTGGAAATGGGAATGTGTCGTGTGCTTAATCACCTTGAAGTGGCCACAGCCACAGCCAGCTGCAGTCAAACCTGGGCTGGGACAATGGGAGCTGCCATGAAGAGCTTCCTGCTGCTTTCTCTGCTTTGCAAAAAGCTGTCCTGTGGCCTGTCCTGTGGGTCAGGGTTTTCATTCTGGAATCCCTTCTAGCAGGTTAATAAATTCGTTAATTAGCAAGCATTTAGCTGGAGTTGATGTGAGTCTGTATTATTATGACTTTTACTGTTCATCACCTCTTTGGGTATCCTTTGATTACATTTCAAATGTTGTTCCTCATGAAAGTAATGGTTGGATTTATTAAACAAGAACAGGACACACTTTATTAGTTTCTAACTGCAGTATTTTCTAATCTCAGCTGTTGCCATAACTCTGGATCAACTCGAGAAAGAAAATTTCAACTTGTAAAATAATGTTACTCTTCAACAGGATAAAACACTGGGAAATGCAAATATTCCTTTTAATAGATCCAATCAAACAAACCATTCTTGGCTACCTCAGCTGACATGGAGGGAATGGGCTGAAGGAGGGGATGGATTTGTCTGCCTCTCCTGCTGTTCCCAAGCTGGTTTTAGAAGGATGGGTGCACACAGGTATCCAGGACAGCAGACTGTGCTGGGGATATTTTTTCCACATACTCATTGCAACGTGCACTTTATGGAAACATGTGCCAGAAGAAAGGGAAGAATCCTGACAGATGGAGGGGAACAGATTGTTGTTCCAGACCAGAGGAGGAATGGTGAATGGACTCATGGCTCTGGGAGAGGGCAGCAGCAAAGGGCAGGGAAGGTACTGAGCAGCTCCTCTCATCAGCCACATCATTAACTCCAGAAAGACTCCTTCCAGCTGTGCTCCTGCTCCCATTCCCCTCAGTCTCAGGGTTTCTGTTTGGAAGCTCTTGTAGGAAGAAGCTCTCACACAGTGATGGTTTAATAATTCTGCTGAAAATTCAACAGCAGCAGAATGAGCAGGGGTGGGTGGATGTCCTGTGCCACCACGGTGTCCTGGGCAGGGAGAGGGGACAAGCTGCATCCAGGCTCCCAATCCTGCCAGGAGCATCTGCTGGCTCTGAGCACATTGTGAGAGCACAGGATAACCTGTTAGAGCAAAAACAATTCCAGGTTAATGGCCTCGTGTTCTGCTCTCCCAGGTTGTTTAAAAACCAATACTGAGAAAATTGTCTGCTGAGTTTGGGAAGCTTGTTGGGGATTGCAAGAGAAAATGAAAGAAAAAATAAAAATAGTTGTGGCTTTATGTGATGACCAGTAGTCAATTTCTTTTTATTTGTACATCTGAGCAAGGCTCTAAAACTGGAAGATTGAAAAGAATTGTCATTTCTGTTTTGCTGATGGACAGGAGAGTGCTGTTAAAATGAGTGGATTCTAATGGCAAACATAAGATACAGAGGGGTTAGAGGCACAGCCACACCTGCCTGGGGGCTGTGTGCTCCATTAGGAGCTGGGCTTCTCCTGTTCTGTGGGGCAATGAGATGTCAAGGGTTTGGGTCAGACTTGGCTCTGGTTTTACTGACAGACTCACCTGCTCTGCCAAGAACCTTGTGCAGGGATTCACAAGGGGTTGCTCTCACAAGGGGAGAGCTGGATGAACTTGGCCTGGAAGTGGGAAATAGCCAAACTTCCATGTGGGCTGGGATGTTGCAGCAATGGGCCAGAAACTGAAATGACCAGCAGCAGCATTTGTCAGCTGTCATTTGTCTTGTGCTGGTGCTGAAGTACCTGTGCTTTCTTTGTAATCCTAAATCATCCTTTGAAGAACAGCAGCTACAGATGTGGAAACTAATCTTCACAAGGCTGAGTATCTGTGAGACTGTGAACAGGAGAAGTGATTAATTCTCCTCCAAATGATTGAAATGGATTTCTTCTGATGTCTTTAGGTGTTAAAATTCATAGATGAATTCTAGCTTGAATGCAAACTTGTGTTGAAGGCTGATTGCAACATATAGCTATGAAGTTTAAAAAATAATTAAAACTCCAGCCAAACCGAATGAAAAAAAAAAAAGATTGGAACTGTAAACATTCTCTGGTATATTACAGAAGGATAGATGATTGCAAGTGCTGTTTTGGCAGGTGATTGAAGGCACAAAATGCCACGTGTGAATCTACAATTGCATCGGCAGATTTACCCCATTGCTTTGGGTAGAATCAGTATTAGTCAGGGGCTGTAAAGCCTGAGCCTCATCATTGTCAGGCTGACATGAGTCAGTGAGATCTGGAGGAACCCAAACAGAGTTAAGCTATTCTGAATTTCAAAGCTCGGAGCAGAGCCCAGAGCTCGTGTTTCCTCTGCCTGTGGTGGGACAAGGATCCTGGCTGAGGATCCAGCCTGCTGTGCTGGACAGCAGTGACCTGGTGGCCCCTCAGTGCCAGCCTGCAGCTGAGCCCTGTCCCCCGTGTCACCTCCTGCAGCCTGTGGCAGTGTCAGGCCCTCCTCCCCACCTTGGGCAGGTCCCAGCTGCTCTCACAGGACGGCACTGCTGCCTTCCTGCTGCCCCTTGGAACCCGGGGCAGGTCAGCTCCTGACCCCAGGGCTGTGCCACAGCTGCGTACAAACCACAACAAGAGCGTTGGGAGAGCTTCTCTTTGTGACAATTCACTCGTGGGGAGTTTTGGAAGGAATTTGAGACGGGATCTGTGAGTTGGTTTTGATTATGTGGTTTCTTATCTTCTACACAGGCAGGAAGTGTGAGTTCAGCTCACATCATTACAGCATGGTTCAGAAGGTCACAAGACCCTTATTTACAAGACCTTTTAAGGAATTATTGACTAATAAAACACTACTAACAAAGATATTTATGTTTTTAACCCAGTCCTTAAATATTTCATCTTATAGACCCATACTACAATAGAAATTTTCTTAACAAATCATGTTATGACACGCAACCCTACAGTACTGCATTCTAAGCTCCTTATTTACCTCTGTAACTACTTTAATTTTTCTATATCTTAAACTCTAAAGCTCTAAACTTTCCTTTACTTGATGTATCTTTACTTCAAACTATAAATCTGCATTCTCACTTCTAACACCTAAATTTAGAAACCTTTTCCAAGGTCTCAAATGAAATCCTGTGTTTAATTCTAAACTTTAGTTCACAACCCCAAAATTTTATGGGTTCCTTACATTTTAGATTCCACTACCCTCTTTACTGTCCAGGTTCTTTTGGAACCCAGGAATGCTGGAGCAGGACAGATTCAGGGAGCCTTGAGGGCAGAATTGTTTTGGAAGAGCCAGGAGCAAGCTCTGTTCAAAAAGCTTTGTTGAGCAGAGCTGAATCCAGAGAGATTCTTTCACATTCTTTCATATTTCACCGGTTAATTCTCTGAAGAAAGGGACATCTGTGTGGAAAAAGAACAGTGGTGGGAATGGAATCTGGAACACTCTCCTACTGATTTCCTCCATTTCCTCCTTTTGCTTCTGCTGGGAAGAAAGCAGGTATCCCCAGGCAGGAGCAGGTTCCTCCACGAGAGCAGTTCCCCTGCCCAGTGTGAGCCTCGTGCCCTGCACTCGCAGCCTGCTGCCCAGGACTGAGTGGAGCAGCTCGTGTGGAACACTGTGTGCTCTTCCTGACAGAAAATCCAGTTTTGGCATGTCCTGCCTGCTTTGATATAGCCCATCAATGCTTTCAGTGTTGTTCTCCATCTTTGGTTTGAATTTTTTGTCTTCCCAAGGGGTTTGAAGGTGCCCCCATGGGTACCTGGGTCCTGTGAGGTGTTGCAGGGTACATCCCACGCTGGGGAGGTGCCTTGTGTCTGGATTGAGCTGCATCTCCAAAAGCTCAAGTACTTCACAGGAGCTACCACCTTGGAACAGAAAATCCAGCTGATCCTGGCCGTGCAGTTGCTGACACAGTGTTGGCAGCAGGAATCAGAACAGGCTGACCTTGTCTTTTTTCCAAAGGATTAGTAACTTACTCCTTCCTGAACAAAGCCTGACTTCTTTTTGCTTAACCACTCTCTTTGATCTCGTAAGAAAGTGACCTCACAGGATTCACTTTAAGTCTCAGAGATGCAGAAGAATCAAAATCAATCTTCTGAGACTTCTGTCAGAACACCAAGAGAAAGATGGGGGGTTAAAAAGTGCATTTGTGTACACAAGCACACACCCACCCCCTCTGTTACCTGTCAGGTTGGATGCTCACAAGTTAAACGAGGATTTTCAATTTAATGGCTCCCTCTTCCACTCAAAGAGCTAGGAGATATTGATTATTTTTTTTATGATTTCCTAGAAGAATGCTGTGTCCTGAGAAATTTGATTAGGTGGATTTATCATGGAGGACTTGCTGTGCTGAGCCTTGTTAAATGTTTCCTGGCACTAACACCAGGAACACAGGGACGTGTGCTGTGTGGTGCTTAAAGATTTTCCAAGTTTTCCTTTTCCAAGCTTTCCAAGAGGTGGAAGCCCACGTCTGGTTTTGTGACTCCTCTTTGTTTTAGTGAAACAATACCAATCTAATGATCTGGGGTGCAGAATATCTTTGTGCTGTAAAGGATTTTTTTGTTTTCTTTCTGCTTTGGACAAATGAACAAATTTGAACAGTTCAACTGCTATTGCACAGTTCTGAATATTGCTTAAAACACGGGTGAAACTTGGGCTCTTTCACATTTTCAAGTGGTTTATTTTGCAATATGTTTGTCATTGCTGGGCCTGTGTCCATGTCCATTGCATTGTCCCTCCTCATTCACAGCACTGTGCATTAATTCCATGAACAGAGAACAGCCTGACTGGTGCAGAGTAAGATGCAAGGCTAAAGCTTCATTTCCATAGGGATTTTAACCCTCAGCGTTTCAGCTTTTGCCTTCCTTCCGTGTGGCAAGGCAATCCCAAGCCTTAAATTGGCATTTGATCTTAATCCTGCAACAACCCTTTGATTGACTCTTCATTGCAACAGCTCCTCACCGTCATTTTGGTGTGTGCATTTAAAACCTGGGACTGTTCCCCTGTGTCCCCCGGGATCCAGAACTGACAGCTGTGCCTCAAATTTCAGTCACCGTTCTCGTGAGTTTCCAATATTCCTGTCAGCACCTGCCTTCCCCTCAAGAGCCCCTTTCTCAACAGCTGGTGGTTTGACTTTGTGTTTTTCCTTGTGTCGTAGGTCTTTAAATACTCTGCACCAGTTTTGCTGTCCAGCTCCATTGTACCATTCCCAGCTAGCTGTCCCTGCCACACACTCAGAGTACAGGTAAGAGTAGACATGCTCCACCCACTGCTGCTGTTTGGAGGGAGATCTGCTGTTGCCATTTGACACGAGACAAGCAAGAGTTGCCTAAGTTTTAAAAGAAAAAAAAAAAATTGGAATAAATATCCAATATTTTTGATGTCTTGTAGGGTAGCTGTGGATAGAACCATCACTGCAGTGAGTCCTTCTCTCAGGCACTCTGGAATAACTCAGTAAAATGAGTGTCATGTGCTTTAAGAGGCACATCGCCCTGGGATTGCAAAGGTAGGGAGAAGGGAGGTGCAGGCTGAGCTCCCACGTGACAAATACACTGAAATCTTTGTATAATTCATGGAGGATATTGATGTTGTCCTGAGCAACACTTTTTTTTCACCCTGCCTATTCCATGCCAGTAGCTGAGGAATTCATCCATGTGTTTAACCCTCTGAAGGTTAAAGGCGTGGACCTGCCCAGGGCTCAGCACTGCCTTGGATTTGAGTGAAATAAGGGGGTTTTAAACACATCCAGACCCTGGATACATCAAAAATACATGTTTTCCAGCTCACAATGCTTCTTTTAACATAGATGCCTTTATTATCTATGTGTTCTCTTTGATCCAATGCAGAGAGCAGCAGTTACATCCCATAGTACCATTTATTGTCAGTGCCAGTGTTTATGGTAACTTCTTAGAGAAGCATCAGAGGACAGCTAATCTCAGTCATTGGAAATGTGAAAACTGTTAAAAAACTGTGCATGCCATGGAAAATATTGTCTTGAATTTTTACTTCTGCTATTAGCAATCGACTTAGTGATAATTGCCAGCTCATGAATAATATTAATATCAAAATATTGGAAGCCTGGTGCTGAAAAATCAAAACCACTTTGCACGGGTAATAAGGAAAGACAAAAGCAAACAATGAATCCTAAATCTGTAAATGCATAAACATATTTCTGGTTTGAATATTTCACCCCCTAGTTACCTCTCTCCATGCATGCTTGGATTCACCCTGTTGGTTTGTGTTGCAGCATTTGTTTGTGTGTTTGGTTTATTTCTCCCATCAGAGCCCTTCGTTTATTTGGTGGTAGAGAGTCCATAGTTGAGTTGTAAGACAGCTCAAATTCCTTTGGTGAGGAGCAGGGCCTGAAAACTCTTAGATTCCCTGCTTGTTTTTTAGTGACACTTTTAGTTTTCCAATGTCCTTAGTTGATAGTGCTTTAATTTTAAGGATCTTCCTGTTGGGATGTTGATGGGGAAGCCAGCTGTTCCTTGAATGTCTCAGTGTCTCACTCCCCATAGGGTGTTATTTTTATCAGTGATATTTCTTCTGGAATTAAAGCTTAGAGCAGCTTAACTTCGTGCTTGAAAAATCTGAATTTCTTCAGGGTTTTTTGTGCAGTGAAGGCAGGAGTTCCCTGCTCTGGGGGTGCAAAGCCTGTGCAGTTTCAGAGTGCTGTGGGACCTTCAGCTGATGGCTCAGGACTGGGGGGTGGGAAGGAGCTCATCCCTGGCCTTGTTTGCTCTCAGGGAAATGTGGGCTCAGGGGAGACCTTGTGGCTCTGCACAGCTCCCTGCCAGGAGGGGACATCCAGGGGAAATGGGGCTGTGCTCCAGGGAGCAGGGACAGGAGGAGAGGGAACGGCCCCAGGCTGAGCCAGGGGAGGGTCTGGGTGGACATCAGGGAAAATTCTTCACTCAGAGCTGTCAAACCCTGGCACAGGGTGCCCAGAGAAGCTGTGGATGCCCCTGGATCCCTGGAAGTGCCGAAGGCCAGGCTGGACAGGGCTTGGAGGGACAGTGGAAGGTGTTCCTGCCCGTGGCTTTGAGGTCCTTCCAACCCAGACCAGTCTGGTGTTCTGTGAACAGGGAGAATATGGAAAAGCTGCAGCCAGCCTCTCCCAGGGACAAGAGGCAACCAAAACAAACTGCAGTAAGGAAAATTCCAATTAGATACAAGGTAGGGAGAGAGGGAATTTCACCATGAGCTTGGTCAAAGCTTGGGACAGAGGCCAGCAAAGGACGTGGGGTCTCTGTCCTCAGCCATGCTCAGGTCAGTGGGACACCACTGGCTGTACCTGCTCTGAGCAGGGACTGCACTGTCCACACCTCCACAGATTATCCTTCATCCCACGGCACGCTGTTCTTGGGAAGGATATAAACAGCTGCAGACCAGAATATTTTAGTCTATAGAATTTAATTCCAAGTTACCCAGCGATGTTAACGCTGTCCCTGCTCACAGATGTGCTGCTGTGCTGGAGCCAGGCTGTTACCATCATCCTCATGGCAGGAACTGGTTTGGTTTGCCGATAATTTCAATTTCTGAAGTTGTTATATCCAAACTGCAATCCCCACAACTGTGATCTCTGAGTCAAGTGCAAATGATGCACCTGGTTTTGTGCAGGACCTCTACATGGGGATCCCATTGCTGTGAATGAAAATGAGTTGCTGGAGCTCTAACACGATTGGGTTTGCATTTCTACAAACACATGATGGTATTAAATTTAGCTCTTAGTCTTCCCATTTATCAATTTATAAATAGAAATCGTTAGAAACAAAACTAACAGACGTGGATGCTTTGGTCTGGCTGCAGTTTTGAGGCTTTATTTAGAAAATACACAGAGGGATTAATTTTGTAGCCCAGAATTAAAAATTAAATTTGCTCTGAAAGAAGCAATTAATGAATGCACTACAGTGAAATCTGGAGCATCTCTGATTTGCTGTTAGCTAATTGCTGGATGTTTTATTCACTCCAGCAGTTTTATTTCTAGTCGAGACGATCTTTGGCATCTGTTTTGAATCGTTAATAGGGAAATAATGCATTTTTAATAACTGCAGCTATTGCAGTAATCCCTCACTCATTTTACAATGCTCAAAAGAGACAGAAATAATACAAGTTATCTTGCATTCTCCTATTACAAGGGAAGTCTTGGGAAGCCTGAGCTTGTTGTGTCCTTCCAGCTAGATGCTTGTCTGGGTTCCAGTTAGCCCATATGCCTCCTCTGCTTGCTCTTTTTGGGTTATTTCTGTGTGGGAATTAAAAAATAGACCAGCAATGTCTGTAGCTTAGCTTCTCTGACTCCCTTCCCCTTCCTGCCTCCTGAGCAGAGCCTTGAAAACAACAGTCTCTGGTTGGAAGCTGCAGGTTCCAGGAGCTGCTCTGGGTTTGTCAGAGATCATTGGAATGCAGATTTTATATCTGGTGTGAAGAGCAAAGTAAAGGGAGTGTGGAACACCCCAGAATGGCTTCCAAAATAGAAATCCAGGTAGTCCTGTACTTCAGCTGCTGAGCCTCTGGCTTGATCCAGCTGCATCATCATCTCAGAGGCCTCACAGCTGGAGCTGAGCAAAGCCCAGAGCTAAAATGGCATCTGCAGAAAGGGAATTTAATCAGCTCTGTGTCCTGGCTGAGGAAGCTGGTTCCCAGCATTGCCTAAACACACTTTCTATGGCTTTAAACTGACAGAGAGTAGGTTTAGAATAGATATGGGCAGGAAATTCCTCCCTGGGAGGGTGGGCAGGCCCTGGCACAGGGTGCCCAAAGTAGCTGTGGCTGCCCCTGGATCCCTGGCAGTGCCCAAGGCCAGGCTGGACATTGGGGCTGGGAGCAGCCTGGGACAATGGGAGGTGTCCCTGCCATGGCTGGGGTGGCACTGGATGGGCTTTGAGGCTCCTTCCCACCCAAATCAGTGGGACACATCTTTGGACAAACTTCAGTCAGACCCTCAGCCCATCTGTGCAGGAACCTCACACACAGCAAAATTCCATGTACAGAAGTGCCCATGCTGGGGATATCCAGCCCTGTTCCTGTCTGCATTCCCTGTGTGGGTATGAAACAGGCTGATGTATGCAAACTGCAACTGTGGACAGATTTGCTTACCACTAATGTCTGAGCATCTTTCCATCTGATGTGTTTTTTCATAACTGTGACTTCCTTGTTCTGATTTGCACGAAATGTTGGCTGTCACTCATTCCTGTCTCCATCCACTCTACCTTCCATCCTTCTAATCTCAAATTAGATGCCCTTATCATGTCCAAAGACTATTTTTTAAATCGTGAAGCTAGAGATTTTTCTTTTCTTTTCTTTTTTTTTCCCCAGTGAGACCTGTGAAAACAAAATGATAATGCAAAGGATGTTATAGTACCAAAGAAATCCCATCATTTTCTTGCAGTCTCTGCCTGCTTAATGTTTAATCAGCACCTCTGGGAGGTAAAACCATCATTCTGAAAATACTGTACTTGTGTGAAATTTTAATGTGGAATCTTTGTTTCACCAGGTAATGTTGGCTTACATGCAACAAACCACTGTGTGGACGATGATAGAAGGATTGATTGTGCTATTTCTTTCTGTCTGAGCCCCTGGGAGGCTTTGGAGCTGTTTTGCCACCATAACTGGTTAACAGAGAGGCTCCTCTGCAATGATGCTGAGCTTTCAGATGCTTCCATCATGTACTGGAGTGGTTTGGTTTTCCTTAACTCTTGTGAAGAGCACAGTGGGAATTTTTGCACACTAGCACAGCCAGGGAAAACCGGGAAATAGCTTATACCCCTAAAACAAAAACTATCTCTTCATAGATAAGTGTACTTTGCAACTCTCAGTTTATTTTTTCCCACTGCTGGGCACTGTTCTGTTCCCTGAGACACAAAGTAAATATTTCTTGTGTCCCCCCTACAAGCACCTCTAGAGACATCCCACACCATGCAGCAGAGTCCCTGGCCCTGTGGTAGCTGCCAGTCAGTGCTTAGTCCCAGGTAAGGACATACCTGAAGGAGCTGCACTTCAGAATTCTTTTTAGTACTGATATGGCATTTCATATATAATATTCATTGCCATTTTCTACCAAAAAAATGTTGAATAAGGATCTGATTTCTAGCTGCAGTTGCCTAGCTGTATACCTCAGCATGTTTAAGCTCTCTCTAGAATGTGCAGAGATATAAAAGCTTGGTGGTATTTTAATTTCCAAACTGAGCAAAGGAACGAGAGCAGCATGGCCCAGACCAGCAGCACGTCGCCCAGAGAGGCAGGATGCAGATGGACAGAGCAAACCAGATCCAAACTGTGACCAAATCCTGCCCCAAGTCAGTGTGAGGTTCAGCTGATTACATAAGGCATCTGTGGTCACACCCTATGGCAAAGGAAAGCTGGCATAATTAGAGTAATACTTGTAATTTTCCACTTGATGCCTACGTGATGCAGGGAGTGCAAATGGTGGATTGTGTTCCTGAGCACAGTCGGGAGAACGGGCAGAGCAGCCTGAAATTTGGTTTGGGATTTTCTTGTTTTTCTTCCTTCATTGTGTTCCTTTCCATCCTCCTCCTTTAGCCTGTTCTTTACTTTAAAGGAAGTGGCCCCTCGTGGTTGTGTCACTGGTTCAGAAGTGGCTGGAGCCTCCTGCTAGGCCAGCATCTCCCTCCCTGCCATAAAGCACTTCTAGCATTACAGATGTGGGTATTCCAAACTGCTCCTGCCTCGTGGCACCATTCATGATGCTGGCAACTCCTCCTGGAGACAGAGCTCTTCCTTGCCCCTTGGGAGGGTGGGGAGCAGAGCTGGCCATCACCAGGATTTCTGTGTGTGAGCCTCCCTCACAAGGGGGATGCATCTGTTCTGCATTTCCAGCAGAATGTGGGCAGTGAAAATACCTGTGGGAAGCTCTGAGCGTGTTAAAACTAAAGGGGCCGTGGTCACATTAGGCTGGGTATGTAAAGGACAGCCTAATGTAATTTTTCTAATGAGAAAAGCAGAAGTGGCCCTTTCAAAGCAGTGTTTTTCTCAGAGTTTAAGTCATCAGCGTTGGCCTTGGCTCGTTGGGCTGTTCTTCCCTTTGTGGAGAGTCCTGTCTCTGAGATGGAAATGGGTTAACTGGGTGGTGCTTACAAACAACTCACAGTGTTTGTGGATTTGAAAACAAAAGCAAACAGATTTCAAGCTGAATTTTCCTAATGCTGCTCCCTGTGATTCTCTTCCTCTGTCTCTTTTCTTTCTTGCCCCCCTCCTCGGCAGGGAAGATAATGTCCTGCACCAGTTCTGCTGCCCACCTTCGGGGTCCAGCAGCCCCTCCTCGAGATGACAGCGCAGCTGGGCTCGTGCTGCAGCCCGTGCTCCTCTGCCCAGCCCATCTCCCTCCTCCCTTTCTGTGGGCATGGACTGGCACTGCACGCATCCCTGGGACCCCGTGCTGCCAGTTTGAGCAATGCCTCCTCTCCAGCCTCCCCACAGCTCTCTCCTCCTGCCCAGTGCTGAGGACACACGCCAGCTGGGAACAGATTCCTCCAGTGCACAGTTGACTTTGAGCTAAAATAAACGGTACCATAAGCCCTGAGGTGTAGTGTGAGTTTTGTTGCTGTCTGGACGTGGCTGTGTGGTGTGGAGGGCACAGCCCAAGGGGGTTTTTTCTCTGCCAGATGTGGGGTGGGAGGGCAGCTGTTGTGAGAATCTCTACTGAGAGATTACTAAGAGATTCTAAGTTTGTGTCGAGGTCGGGCAAACACCAGAACGTGACGTTTTATGGATGTTGCTGCTGGAGATGAACCCTTCTTCCCTTCCTTGGTGCTGGTTCTGAGGAGCCAGCACCTTTCTGTTGAGGCAGCACATCCTCTCTCCATGCCTGCTTCCATCCTAAGCTGCTTTGAGCTCAGTCTTCTCCTTTCCTTGGCCTCTGTGCAAGGCTTGGATCAACCAAAGGTCACTGCTCACGTGCTTCTGTTGCCTCATCAATGAAAATATTTCTCTCAAAGCTGTGGTTCAGTTGTCACTGAAGGAATGAACTTGCAGCTGCACAGCCCCATGACTGCAGCTGGAGAGATGAGATTGTGTCCATGGGTGTCCAAGTCCCCACTGCTCACAAGGCTCTTGGTTGGTTGCACCTTTCCAGACACATCCTGTGGCTCTAAAATGACCAGACAATTTCTGCTGGTTGGGTTTTCCAGCCTAACCAGTGCAAGCAGATACAGCAGGGAGCAGAATTTCTCTGCAGTGGCATTTACTACCCTGAAAGTGGTGGGAAAGAAGCACTGGGAGAGGGAAAAAAAATTCTTAAATCTGTAGCTGCTGTCATGAGGTAAAATATTGCTCCCCACTGTCTGGGGCTGGTGTAAAGGCAGAGGTGCCTTGATGCAGGGGAAAAGCAGGTATTTATTTGTACTTGTGCGTGGCTTTGAGGATGGGATAAAAGGAGAATCACCAGGATCAAGGAGGGAAGAACTGTGAAGGCAGCTTGAGGCTCTCTCTCATCTTTACAATGTGCTTTTTTCTCCCCAAAGGAATCTCCAAAGAACCAGAATACAGGTTATTTGCTCTTCTGTGAGGTTTGATCCAGTGTCTCTGTCCTTGCTGTGAAATGTTCCCTTATGCTTGCCTTGGCTGTGACTGTGCAGTGACCTCGCCTGGGCAGGGATTTTCTGGCATAAGAATAATCTGCCTACATGATTTTGCAGTTTTTCTGCATCATTTCTGCTCACTGCTCACACTCTGTGGTTGCTGCTGTTCTTTGGTGTATTGAATGTTCTCAGTTTCACACATTTCTTAATCATTTTTCATTACAATATAGAGGAAGAACACTCATTCCCACTGTAAAATTTCAAAATAATGTATGCAAAAAATAGTGTAGTGTCTGACTGCAGTTTATTATATCCCTGGAATACATATCTGGAATTATATTCCCTGGAATACATCTCTCTGATGTTTACTGGGCAGGGCAAAACACTGAAATGTTTGAACACTGCTCACCATTTGGGTCTTTTACTCTGTAATTAAGAGTTTCTCAGAGTTGCTTCCCAAAGACAGAAACAATAGGAATTTCTGATATTTTGACTTGCTTATCTCCCTCCCAGATGTAAACAGTGATTACCACTCTCTCCTCAGTGAACTGAGCTCTGGAGCACTGTAATTATTCCCTTGCAGAGGGGAAGCTTTGTCCAATCGTTCACAAGTACCTTTTATCCATTTGTGCAAAGGAAAACAAAGAAGCAAGACTGATTTAACCCTGCAAATTCAGCCCCCCAGCCTGAAGGGCCAGGGTGTGATTATCCTGAAAGTGGCTGCAGTTAATGATGAGGCTCAGGAGAAAATGAAGGCAAAGCCTGACCAGCGTTATTGGCTGTCACAGGACACTGGCATGGGGTGTTTCTATCCAGTGGTTTTCCAATTAAGAGGAAATAGGGTCATTAGGGGTTGCTGGGATTTGGAACAGTTTGAGTTTGGAGCTGTAGCACCCCTGAATTGTGGCATTTTCTCTTCAGGAGCACACAGAGAGCTGACCTTCCCTGGTGCAGTGGAAGCCAGAAATGCAGGAGTAAACATTTCCCTCTTTGAATAAATCATGGCTGGCTGAATAAAACATGCTGTGCATCCCTGGGTTTAGCAGCAGAGGCTGGTAGGGGCTCTCTTAGCTAACCACAGTTAGATGACCTAAAATGCTGCATGCTATTATAAAACAGGGAAAGGTACCAGCAGAAAAATTCCCCTTCCTGGGTGAATTACACTGTTTTTGTGAAGAGTGAAGACTGTCTTACTGTGCATTTTGGGATGGAAGGCGAAGTAGAAATGGCATTTTTCTTTTTTTTTTTTTCTTATTTTCTCCTTCCATGAGCACAAAGGGCTTTAAAAAAGCTGCTGCTTTGAGGGAGTTCAGATGGGGAATTTCTCCTTTGGCACCTTTGGGCACTTGCACTGTTTAGGATCAGGCTGGTTTGGTTTTCTTCTGCAGTGTGGAGTTCTCCTGTGCAAATATATTCAGCTCTTACATGGTTTTGCCTGAAATAGGTGGGTGAGACTCCAGCTTTGCACAGCAACCACTGCCTTGCTGTTATTTTCTGTGCTTGTATTATTTTCTCTCCTTTAACAGCTGTGGGAAGTCCCTAACACAGCTCAGAGCAGTGCGTGGACACTCTGGGCTGGAATGGGATGGATTTTTGTGCACCGCTAGATGGAGCAAAAAAACCAAAAAAAGCCAAACCAAACCAGTTCAACTGAGATAAATTAAGATATTCATCTCCCAAAGTAGATTTTGACTAGCTGGAGGAAAATGCTGTGTAAGGTAGGAGAAGGAATTATCCCCTGAAAAATGCAGCAGGGCGTAGATCTCAGCACGGCTGCAGTCAAGGTTTTCAGACGCTCCCTTAGCCAAGCCAGCAGCTGTGCCATGGAACAGAGATTGCCACATTCCAGGCAGCTCAGGACTCGTGAGGAGTTTGAGTTATAAAGTAATTTATGGCCGAGGCAGCTCCTTCCTTGAGCAGTGCCCAGGGATGGCAATGGATGGAATGGGATGATCAGGGACGGAATGGAGCAGCACTGGGACAGCACTTGAGGTCACTGCTGAGAGGTGAGGACTTGGAATTCCCTGCTTGGAAAGGCTGAGCCCCCTCTGGACCCCCCGAGCCACAGTTTTGCAAGGGGAACATTTGCATTCTGGGATATTTAGCAGCCAGATGAACCGTTTGACGTGCAGCACTAATTCCTTTTTCACCTGGAATACTGAAATGGAGTGGGGGGTTCTCAGAAAATCTGACCCCAAAAACCACACATCCCAACATCTGTGGGAGCCCTCGCTGCCTTTGTGTTGTGCCAGGATTGCGTGCAGGTGCTGGTAGAATTTCTTTTTTTTTTCAATAATTGACAATTTCCTGGCGTGGGGGCTAGAGGGAGCTCCAATGCAGCCTTCCCGAAGCTTTCCCGGGAAATCACTCCTGCCTGGCTTGCTCCGTGGAGCTGCAAAGGAGGGAGGAAGCCAGCCCGATGTACTTCTGCACCCTGTGAACACTGGAGATGGGATATCTAGGGATATCTATGGATATATATGCCAGGATGCCCTACAGTCAATGCCATTTATGTTTTAGAACTATTATAATAGATATTGTCTATAAATTTTATAATTATTACCCTAAATAGGCTGTTTGATTGTGCCCCACCTTTCTGGAGTGCAATGCAGGATGTGTTCCAGGGCAGGTTTGTGTTGAACAGCAGAGGAGAAGCCACAGGGGGTGTTTCACATCCCACTGTCTGGGAAGGGCAATGAGAACAGGACAGACACACAGCAATACCTCTCCTAGGCTAGCTGGTTTTCAAATAAAGAAATTGATAATTAAAAGGTATGAAACAATATGATTCTATAGATTTTATTACTGCTAGATGAACATATCTGCTGAAAATCAACAGAAAATCCAGGTTTATTATGCTACATCTATTGAAGTAATTTATAATAGTTAATGGTATCACACCTGTATTTAAAAGGTGTTTGGCATTCTGAGCCTTCCCCCCCCATTTTCTGGGACATGGTTTAGTGTCATGGAGGTGTTCAGCTGAAATTTGGACTTAGGATCTTAAGAGGTCTTTTCCAACCTCAGTGATTCCGTGGTTCAGTGGGTTTCCCATTTTCTTTTAACTCCCCAAACTGCAGCAGCTGCTCGGGGCTGGGAGGGTCCTGTCCAGGAGGAGCTGGGCTGAACAGCACTGGGGTTTATCCCCCTTCCCTGGGTATTTATCCCATTCCCTGGGTGTTTATCCCATTCCCTGGGTGTTTTATCCCATTCTCTGGTGTTTTATCCCATTCCCTCAGTGTTTATCCAATTCCCTGTGTATCTATCCCCCTTCCCTGGATGTTTATCCCATTCCTTGGGTGTTTATCCCATTCTCTGGGTGTTTTATCCCACTCCCTGGATGTTTTATCCCATTCCCTGGTGTTTTATCCCATTCCCTGGGTGTTTTATCCCACTCCCTGGGTATTTATCCCCCTTCCTTTGGTGTTTATTCCATTCCCTGGGTGTTTTATCCCATTCCCTGGGTGTTTTATCCCATTCCCTGGGTGTTTTATCCCATTCCCTGGGTGTTTATCCCATTCCCTGGGTGTTTTATCCCACACCCTGGGTGTTTATCCCCCTCTCTCCCCCTGTTCACCCTTCTGGCAGAGGGAAGGGGCTCTGGGGTTCAGGATGAGCCCGGGGTCAGGGCAGGGAGCTCAGGGCTCCAGTTCCTCACTGGAATCAGGGATCCCCTCTTGTGCTGAGCTGCCACAGATGGATGGATGGATGAGGAGAGGCAGAACTGCACCGAGTCCATCCACGAGGAGAAATGCCATTAATGGCTTCGGGGAGAGTTTTTCTGGCCACGCCTGGATCCTCTCCAGCCTCCTGCTCCCAGCCACAAGCTGACCTTCTGTGCCCCAGCCCCACCACCACCCGGCTTCCTGGCCGTGACTCGGAGCTGTCCAGGCACTGACCCTCCAAAGAGACCCTGGGGACCTTCCTGGGGATGGGAGGGACTCCTCAGAGCCATCAGTTTTGGTTTTAGAATGCTGCAAGGTCAGAAGGAGAGAGTAACTGTGCAGCTGATGTGGAATGAAACAGAATCACAGCATGGGCTGGACTGGAAGGGACCTGAAAATCATCCTCTGCCATGGGCAGAGACACCTTCCCCAGAGCAGGTTGCTCAGGCCCCACCCAAAATATTTTGGTTCCATAGTGAGTGCAAGGCAAACATTTGGTGTTAAAGTTTCTGGGAAATAAATGTGCTGGTATGGGAGGGTTCCACAGACCCTGATACTGAGGGAGCTGGAGGTGTTTAGCCTGGAGAAAAGGAGACCCAGAGGTGACCTTATCACTCTACAGCTCCCTGAAGGGTAGTTGTAGTCAGGTGGGGTTGGTCTCTTTCTCCAGGCAGCACTGACAGAACCAGAGGACACAGTCTCAAGCTGCATCAAGGGAAATATAGATTGGATATTAGGAAAATGTTTTTCACAGAAAGAGTGATAAAGTTATGGAATGGCCTGCCTGGGGAGGTGGTGGAGTCACCAACCCTGCATGTGTTTAAAAAAAGACTGAATGTGGCACTTGGTGCCATGGTCTAGTTGTGGCGTTGGGACATGGGTTGGACTCCATGATCTTGAAGGTCTCTTCAAAACTGGTCATTCTGTCAATTCTCTATGAATTCTGATGAGCAAGGCTCTGTTGCTTGTGCCCAGCTAACAACTTTATGTGCCATTCATGTTTTATCTCAGTCATTTCTGTAAAAAGCAGGTATTGCTGTTTTCCCTTTAGACCCGAGATTTGAGAAGATTTGAAAATAATTGTGTTTATTTGCTAAACAAGCTGGAAAGCTGGAATTTCAAATAACCAAAAGCTGTTTCCTTTGATTTATGTTTACTTCCCATATTCAAGTGAAAATGTGCAAAATAATATAATGAAAATATGTCCCTTTCTAATTTCTAGTGCTTCGGGCAAGTCCTTCTTGTTCCGTACCCATTCAAGTACTTAGCTTTTTTAATGTTATTTGTGTGCTCTTTGGCCTTTAATGATCTTTGGCTGACGCATTCCTAGAACAAATGCATAAAATCAACCCAATTTATGACCCGTTAATGTAAGCATTTTATCCTAAAGAAAGTATGTCACATCTCATTCACCTCTGATTTTTTTTTTCCAAGCCAATCACTGGAGCATTGCACACCTGAAAATGAGATAGCGTTGAAATCCATCTTGCTCTCCTCAATTAAATTCATTTTTACGGAGGATTCAATTAGCTGTAATTGCTGCTTTACGACACGCTTTTGCCAGGGGCTGGGGTGGTGAGATAATTAATCTCCATCAGGAAATGTTGCTCCAATCATTCTCCCCTGTCACCCAGCGAGGGCTGTTATTAATCAGGAGCTGTCTCCCGACACGGCGGCTCTGCCAGCGCTGTCCTGCCGAGGCAGATGGCCCTGACAGACCAGTCTGTGTGCTGGGGTCAGGGTGCTCTCATTAAAGTCACTTCAGTCCTTTGTTAGGGGGGCTCTCAGCTGTGCCCACCACTCTCAGGAGTGCTGGAGGTGCCTTCAGCATCCAGCCTGGGGCTGGGGTGCTCTCCACGTGCCTGGAGCTCTTCAGGATTTTCTTTATTGTCTTCTCTCCAGGACATTCTTTATTGTTGTAGTTGAGACAGAGACAATACAAAGCAACACACTCCATTTACCGAAGGCTTCAAACCCTGTTTTTATTCTAGCTTGCATGCTTTTTCTACATTCTTACAAAGCTCTTAAGTTTACACTTTACTCATTGGTCACGAGAGACAAGCAAAATGCTCATTGGAATAGGCAGTTGCAGGTTTCTCTTATTTATCCTTCTTTCTTTCTTGGTTTCTATGTCAATGACCTTGGTAGAAAATTCTTTCAGGGGTAAACATGGATCCTCTTATCAAACTTCTCGCTGGCTCAAAGAAGTCACTGTAAAACTTCTTCCACACTTTATAACTTTAGTATTGAGTCATCTTTTAAAATTGTTCTTCTTTTTGATTTGAGGGAGCTCACTGAAAGTTTTGTGTTTAATTTTATGCTGGATTCCAAGGGAGATGTGGACAGGAGCTGTCCTTGGGTCGGGACAGCTCCTCCCTTGGTGGAGGAAAGGAAACAGCCAGGGCTAAGGCAGGAAACAGACACTGCTTTTAGAAGTAAAACTGAAAGCAACAAGTAGGCATTATCAACTCATTTAATGCTTTTCATCAAAGCCTGAAGGATGATCAAAGAGCCCTGGAGGGAGGCAAAGGTTCAGGTGTGTAGTGGAGCAGCAGGAAGTCTGTGCCTCCATTCCAGATGAGGCCAGATGAATGCTGAGCTTGGCTTTCAAGTCCCATTTAGGACCTGTGTTGGCCACAGCACTGAGCCCCCTGCAGAAAGCCCACAGTTACTTGGTCAGGAGCAGGAGCATTTGGGAGGCAGTTTTTGTTAGTGTCCATGTCAGATGCTTTATCTGTAACCTGGAGTGGGAAAACCTGGGGCTGTGGAGGTCAGACCTGGAGATGAAGTGGTGCCTCCTCCAGGCAGATGGGCAGGTTTCTGCCAGGTGTTTCTTTCTTCCATCTGATTCTCTGCTGTGGAAAAGGTAAATGATGAAATGGTCTTTGAGTAAAACTGAGGAATGGGGAAGACTCATCTAAATCTTACTTTGACATTTTCCTTCCACATTCTTTGTGTTTTGAGGGCTTTTCCAAAGAATTTCAGCACTGTGTGTGTGTGTGTGTGTGTGTATGAACACAGAACATTTTCCAGGTATTCCTGGCCCCCAAACACATCCAGCTGCATCCAGAGGGCAGCCAGAAACTTTGGATGCATCTGGGGCTGCACATCCTGATTTCTGGGTTTGCACTGGAGCTGCAGGAGTTCTCATGGGTGCAAAGGCACCCTGAACTGTTCTGCTGTAAATACTGGAATTTAGGATGAGTATGGGGAGCACTCAGGAGCTCTTGAATTGTGTAAATCCTGTGGTCATTTTATTGTGGTTTCAACTGGCTCCTTTTAGTACCAAAATTTGGGGCAGTGAAAACTATTACTACTGTAAATTGATAAAAGCAAACTGCCAGTTAGCTGGAAATTCCTGTTTCCTTTCAGTTGAGGAGCTGCTCTGTAGCTGCCCATCCCTTTCCCAGCACACACACCACTAACCCCACATTTTGTTGTTTGGCCACAGACCTGCTGACATAGCTCCAGATGGGTTTGGGTTTGGATTCTGTGCTAGCTTGCTAATTGCATGTTATTTAACTTAGGTTTGTAAGCCTTTGCTTCCAGAAAGCAACAATGCTTTTAAAAAAATCTAACCCTGCTTTCAGCCTGTAGGTCTGAGCCTGCAGAGGAGTGGGATCACTGAAACATTGGCTGTGCATGTGGAGTGATAAAGAGGTTGTTTTCTGTCTTTAAAAAGAAGCATCATAACCTCTGACAGACTGATAGAGTGCACTAGAATTTAAGCCATTGAATCTGCTTATCTGAAATATCTCTGACAATTTTCCTTTTGAGAAATGATGGGATTAAGATAATAAATGCAGCTTTGCTGAATAATAGGGAAGCAGCATATGGATTGTAGGTCTTTAAATGCACTTAGCAGTGTGTGTAATTCTGTGTATTTCCTGGGAAACAAAAGAGGGATGCTCATTGATCCACAGAATCTTATAATGTGCTGCTCCTGTGAAATGCTGGGTGAGCACAGAGGAGCAGCACTGGCGTGCAGGGGAATATTCATTGATGGGGAGTGGATGTATGGAAACAGGTTGGAAGTCATGTGAATTCTGAACTGGCAATGCTGATGGTTCTGGAGAGCTGCAGGAACGAGTGGCTTTGTCATGGCAGGTGATGGATGAGCCCTGGCAGTGCAGGCTGGGCTCCTGCTGCCTGTGGATCTCCTGCCCACCCCTGTTCTGTCCCTGTGGATGCAGAGTGCAGGGAGCTGCTCCAGCTGCAGACGTGCCCCAGCTCCCACTCTGAGCTGGGCACGTAGGAGCTGCTGATGGGAAGGTGAGAAACAAACCTTTGGCCTAAAAACCAGGGGAAAAGTGGAGTGGAATGTGTCCCTGAGCCAGCAGGAGCTGTCACAGTGTGCAGCTTAAACACACCTGCAGCACCTGCACCAACAGGAACAGGCTGAGTTTCAGGTGATGCTGTGGTGAGTCTCTGCCTTAGGATGTCATGTGGCCAGGCTGGGGTGTGTTCATTGTGTGCTCACCTTGGTGAGGGTTTTATCCTCCCCTGCAGCACCTGCACAGAGCTGCTGGGAGCTGCTTTTAAGGGACAGTGATAGAGCTGGTGAAAGGACATGTGAGATTCAAACACAGATTACACCTCCAGGGTTACTTCCAGCCTTTGTTTTCTGTTGTTTTTCCAATGCCATGGGAGGATACCTGGAGGTCTGGGATGTTTGTGGTTCCTGGGTGGGTCCTGCTGTGGGGAATTGTGCAGGGTGTCTCCCTGGGATTTTGCTCACCCAGAGAAGCCCAGTTTGCCTAACTCAGGTACTCCCAGCGCTCCTTTAGCAGCCATCAGGGAACCTTTCACATAATGCGAAGGTGCTTTGTGATTTGTGGCTCTCACAAGCATCACTTTCTGTGCAGATGATGCACAAACAAAAAGGGAAAGCTGCTGCTGGCTAGGGACACCAGTGAGACCTCCTGGTGGAGAGCAAGTTGGTCCAGCCATGTTGTTGAACAAGACATTTTCAAACAGTTCAGCTCTCAGATTACATTAGCAGGCTGGACCTCAGCCTCACAGGGGATTAAACATAGATCTGGAAGCTTTAATGTCTTCAAACTGAGTTATATACAATTGGCTGCTGCTATCACAATGCTCCTTCTCTTCCTTCTTTGGAAAACCCCAATTCCCATGCCGCATGTGCGCGTTGGTTTTGTTTTCAGGGTTCTAAATTTAAGCTGCAAATAGCAGTGAAGCTTGTTAATAAACATCTGATCTTTGTGTAACTCTGGGAATAAGTGCAATTTAAGTGATGGGCTTCACTTCTAACAAAGCCAAAACCACATCACTGCAATATTTTAATATGAAATCAGTTCCTCTGGCAAGATAGCACCGTGAAAGACAATGCTGGGTAGATGTTCAGCAGATAATAAATTCTGAACTGCTTCTTGTCATTGGGATGGGTCCCTGATAAAAGTTTTTTCTTTCTCAGAGTTCAGGGCTTAGGGGCTTGCAGCTCCTTTGGAAAACCCAGCAGAAGGCTGGGCTGCCTGAGTACCAGGCAGTCACAGCAGTGAAATCCTAAACATCAGGGCCATTAACTTCTAGGTGTTGTTGTTGGAGTTAATTTAGCTCGTGGCAGTTTTTGGAATTTAATATTTCAAGGAACATTTTTCAATGTACAGGGTGTGTGTTACTACAAAACAGAAATTACAGTGTTTCTGCTTCCCCAGGTCCCCCCATTGTTACTCCTGCAGACTGCTCCAGGAATGCAAGTCCCAAGTTTGCAAGCACAAATGGCTTTTATTTAATGTAATTCTGTTGCCCCTGCACAGAAATTCAATTTCACTTTTGCACAGTGTTCTGAAATGAAGGAAGCCAGCTGAGCCTTGCTAGTCTGGCTATTTCCTCCTGGCTTTCAGGGTCATGTTGGGCTTTGTTTCCTGGACATTGTTTTTCTTACAGATCTGAAATCGCTTCGAGATTCTGCGGTTGTATTTTGATTTGGAAAGCATGCTGTAAAAATGAGTGTTTGGGCACACTTCTGTGTGAGTGACCTGGGCAAACAAGCTGTGCTCTGAGAACAGGCAGTGGAGCTGGTTTCCATTTCCAGTGCTGGGAGCACTTCAGACCCAACAAGGAGTCCAGCACATTCCCAGCTTTGGGAATGCAATTCACTTGAGCCCCAAGCAAGGAAAGCTTTTTTTATTTCTAAGAGCAGCATTAGGCATGTGTTTAAATACTTCCTTGTCTAAATGGTTCATTAAAATATTTGGAACAAAATGTATGAGAAGAGAAAATGAGAGGCAGGAACTTCCATGGTACCCTTTAGGGCCCTTCCCTCTGAAAGCTGCCTTTCCATAGGTGAGCAGTGCCAGTTCTTTAAGCACAGCTATTAAATTGTCTGTCCAGCAGAAAGGCTGAATTGCAGGTGTATTTTCAGGTTGTGTCCAATGACTGCTATCAATGGAGTGCTGTTTCCTCTGCCCCACTCACCCACACAATCCTGTGGGACCCTCTGGAACGGGGCTGTTCCGCTTTTACATCTGCACTGGGGCAGGTTTGCTGAACTGGATCTGCTGATGCAGCTGCCAGAGCCATTGCAGCTTCCCTGGGAGCTCCTGCCTGTGCCTGTGTCACTGCAGTGTGTCCCAGGGACGCTGGCACGGCAGGGAGGGCGTGTGAGCACCGCAGCGTCCGTCCGGGACGCCGTGGCCAGCAGTGGCCCCTGGCAGCGCCAAGGCCAGGGCCAGGAGGAAGGCAGGAGTGCCCTGGGTGCCTGGCAGTGCCTGGACTGACTCACATTGTTAATGTGCATTAATTAATGCAGGCCACATTGTTAATGTGCATTAATTAATGCAGGCCACGGCTGCAGGTCTGATGAAGGCAGCTCCAGCCAGAGCAACGTCGCTGCTGTGGGGCTCCCTCAGATCCCTCCAAGCTCTGGGAGGAGACCAAACCCTTCAGCAGCTTCTGCTCCTGATGTCCACATGAGAATTTCCCTCAGCTCACTCCTCCAGCCAGGGCCCTTTGTTGGGGAGGTCAGGCGAAGGAGCGTGGCAGGAGCTGGACTGCCAGGCCCTGGCTCCCTTGAGCTCAGGGCCTTTGGGGATTTTTGGGAATGAGCCCTCCCTGATGGCTTGGCAGCTCTCTGCCGAGGGATATGAAGGGATGGTTTTCTTTGAATGGCTGGATTATCATTTCCAGTTTTGTTTCTGAGGGATAAGGTGTCCTGGCTGAGGATGATCCTTCTGTCCTCTTCTTTCTGCCTGTTGGGATTGGGTGCTTTGGGCTTTCTTTCCAAATGGAGCACTGACACTGGGGGCCATGGTGTGCCAGACCATCCTCAAGCAAGGGTGAAGATTTCCATTTGGTGAAGCTGCACTTTGGAGTACAAAGAAATAGTTTAGTCCTCCTTTGTATGTGAGCACGTGGAGCATCACAGCACCAGCCTGCAGTGAGCAGGTTTCCCTTTCTTCCGTGAGCTGCCAGCTCCTGGGAAGAAACTGTGCCAAGCAGCAGCAATTATTCACTGAGCAACACCCCAGACAGGGTCTTAAATATTTAATGTGTTATTCTGCATTCCTTCCCTCGATGTGAGAGGGATGCAGTGCTGCAAGCACCGAGGCTCTGACAGAGCTCAGAGCTGCCTTTTCCCCTCACACCCCTCTGAGCTGCTGTCTGCAGACAGCATATCTTTCTACTCTGATGCTCCAAGTGAATCTCCCTTCTTAGCCAAAAGATGATATATTTAAGCAGTCTTTATTTGGGATCAAGCTGGGGGTTTGCTTCAACTGCAATTATTTCATCTGTCACCACTGTGCGTTTCCGTGCCAGAAGAATATCTTGGTTTTTCTCAAATTGGATATTTTTCTGGCTGCTTGCACGATGTGTGCTTGTGCTGTGTGGTTATTTGTAGGCTCTGCCAGCAGGAAGGGAGTAGTGCTGGGGTCTCCTCTGTCCTCTGGTGAGCAGCTAATGAAGCAGTTCAGCCATCTGCACTGATGGGAAGGGACTTTGCTGCCCCAGCTCAGCGTTATGCAGGCAAATTGAGCCCGGAGGGTGGGGCTGCCCAGGGGACCCTGAGGAGGGCAGGCAGCTGGGCTGAGCCGTCAGAGTGGGGACTCCCTCAGGATTATCCCCTCAGCCCAGCAAGAACTCCCTCAGAACTTTGCCCTCCCTCAGGAGAGGTAAACCGAAGGCTGATGCGTGGGCACGGGGCTGGGCTGTGCAGTGACTGTCCCTGTTCGTCCATCTCAGCCAGGGCACAGTTCTGGGTGACTCTGTCACACTGGGGCTTGCTGCAGTCACAGGGACATCTTCCAAACCCTCAGTGGTTGCCACTGTCACTGCTGCACACAGAGGCAGGAGCCGAAGGGCTCTGGAGCAGTCCCGGATCAATAACACTCCTTGTCTGCTGTCACTGCTGAGCAAAACACCTCTGGAGGTTTTCACTTCTGCAGTGTTCATTCCCTACCCTCTCTATGCCACACAATATGAGGAGCTCCATCTTGGACTATTTCCAAAATAATCTGCAGTTGTACTGATTTTTGTATTTACAAAAACCAGTTTCTTTCATCACAAAAAAAGCAAAGTAAACCAAAGCTTTGTATCATGGCTCAAGATGCCAAGAGCTAATTGTGTGTTTCCCTTCAATCTGCTAAAACATTGTGGAATAAGGTTTTTTAGACACCCAGTTGCTGGGAATTCTCTCTGCTCACCACACAGTGCCAATAACAAGAGCTGGAGCCTGTGGCCTTGTTTTGTGCTCCAGGACAGAACTCTTGACTAGAATTGTGTTTATAGTTTTTGTCTGTGGATACCCAAAGCCTACTGTCTGGATTTTAGACCAACGATTTCTTGGAAATATTTGTATTTTCTCCTGCATGATGCACTGCAGAAGTGGGCTGGTCAGGATTCCTGTGCCGATGGACACTGATGGAAGCTCTGGGCAAGGTCCTCACCCAGGAGCTGAGGATATCCTTACTTTGGATGATCTTTTTAGCCTTGACAGCAGTTGTTACTACCAACAATTGCACACATTCTTCAGGTTCCACGCTGACCACGTCAGCAGTGAATAATCCCTCTGTGTGCCCAGTTTAGTTACAGTTCATGCCACCATTCCTCTGCCTTTCCCTGAAATGCCAGGAATGTGCATGGTCCAGCTGAGTCAGGGTGGAACTGGGGCAGATTTCCTCCACTGCACACCTGGAAGGACCTTGCAAACTCCATGGAAACCAACTGGAGATACAAAACAGCCCCCAGGGTGGTTTGGAGCATTCCCTGAGAATTCCAGGCAGTTCTGCAGTCTGTGCTCTGTCTCAGCTCAATTTTCACTCAAAGCCTTGGGCATAGTTCTGCAGTTAATGTACTCTGGGAATTTTTAAAATTATCTTTATTAATACCAATGGAAATTATACATATATAGACAAGTCTGTTCTATTTAACAATATCTTTTTTATGGCTTCATCATTAGGTATTGTCTGTGCTTCTTTCTGAAATACAAATGTCCTGAGCCAGTGCCCATTAGGAATAAACAGGAATGTCAGACCTTCCAGCTCACTTTGCTCACAGCAGTGCAGTATTTCATTTTCCTGTCCAGTCAATTCGTTAAAAAGCAGAACAAAAACTAACAAACCTTATTTTGAAGTAACCTAAATTAGATATATTTTTATCATTCCTGAAGTGACCCCGTGTGCAATGAGATGTTTGGTTTGCTGCAGCTTTAATGACATTGGGTTCAGAATCTGGGTTATTTTTATGTTTTTAATTAATTTTCCATCTTTAAGCAGTTTGGAAAGAAACCAAAAGACTTAAATGGGATTTTAGCTGGGAAGAAAGAAGGGGAGTGATGATGTGATTATACTATTCTGTAAATTCAGTAAGAATTAACTAACTTTCTGTACCCTAAATCCAGATCTTTTGGTAGAATTTAAACTTGATTTTTCCTGTTTCTTCCGGGGGGTTTTGTGGCCACTAAACAAAAGTTTTCATGTTGTCAGACTGCTCCTGAGGTTTTCCCCAGTGCCAGGCTGAGTCTGGGTTGGGTGCCCAGGTAAAAAGGCCGGGCTATAACAATTCTGGGGATGTAGCTCTCCGGTGTAGGGCTTGTTTTCCATCTTTCTCCCCACAGTGTGGGGATCTGTCTCATCCAGGGAATTTCTCCACATCAGCTCCAGAAGCTTCTCCTGTCTTTGCCACTGTTCCTATACCTGATCTTCACCTAAAAAATACATAGAAGTTGCACCAGGGGAGGTTTAGGTTGGATATTAGGAAACATTTCTTCCCTGAGAGGGTTGACAAGCAGTGGCCCAGGCTGCCCAGGGCAGTGCTGGGATCAGCACCCCTGGAAGTGCTCAGAAAACATCTGGATGTGGTACTGAGGGGATGTGGTGGCATGGACCTGGCAGTGTCAGGGGAACAGACTCATCCTGGAGGACTTTCCCAACCTCGAGGAGCCTGTGGTTTGTGACTCTGAGAGGGGTATTTTTGCTGAGAGCTGTGCTCTCAGGTGTATTTATATACATTAAAATATATATATTATTTCTATATATTAATATCTATTATATATTAATATAATATATGAATATATGAATATAGGCTATGTTATATATTATTTATTATATATTAAAATATATGCTATATTATTTATATGTTAAAATATTATTTATATATACTAAAATAGGTGTATTTATAGCTAGAAATACACGTGTCTCTCCTGACTGAGGGTTTGGGTGCTGGGATGCCTGACTTCAGGAAGGAGAGCCAGGATTCCCGATGAAGCTGTAGTCCTGCTCCTGGGGATTGTGCAGGGAGTCCCCAGGTAGGTCAGGAGAGCTCAGTGTCACCAGGGCTGTGCTGGGGCTGGGGCTGATCGCTGCTCATTAGCATCTCCTCAGCATGCACAGCACATCCCTGCTGCACAAAGACACTGTCTGAGAAATATTTATTCATAGCACCAAGGGCCAAAACTGCTCCCAGCAGATTTTTTCTGCAAGTTTGGGTTAAAAGAAAGGCAAAGGCCCTGCTGAGTGAGCAGGCTGGCACCTCCACAGCACACGGAGGGGAGCAGGAAACTGAATTACAAGTAAATGAAGTTCACCCTTTTCCGTGGTTAAACCAACACCCAACCACAAGGCTGGCATATGTCAGCCACCCCCTCAAAATTCAGCACCATTCACAGACCCTGAGCTGGGGAAGCAAACAAATTACAGGGTGGTAGAAGCTCCCCAAATCTATTTTCAAGCTTTAGTGCTTTAGTTAAAAGCTATTTGGACAATATGGTTTATTCCCATTTCTGTACAGCTAATTCTTGCTGCTTTTGTGGCCTCCTCCCTTTACACCACCCTGTTTATTTCTGTAAACAAATTAGGAATCTTGGGATTCAGAGTAAAGATTTGCCATTGATTTATGAATGGCTGCTGTAAATATAATTAATGCAATTCTAATGTGAATTTTATGAACCTCCACAGACTGTACATGTTTATGGCCCTGTGAGCAAAGGCTGAGCTGTGGCCATTAGTGTAGGGGACAGAAAGGGATGAGTGTAAGTAACCATTTAAAAATGATGGGGCTTTGGCTGATGTTTTATTACAGCCTGTGAAAAAACCTGGCTTCACCCTAAAAAGATAACTCTATGTTATATATATATATATATATATAATGTTATTATAATAAACCTGGAGTCATGCTCAGAGAGAGCAAGGGTAATTACACCACACTGCATGTTAAATATCGCTGCTCAAAAGTCGACATACTTAGAGAACTTCTTCAGTCCTCACCATTACCCGACCTCTGTGCTGCAGTAATTCTGCAGGACAACTCCACAGATGTCCTTTTGGGTAGGGAGCAGAAAGCCCCAGAGTGTAAAAGTCACTCAGATACAGAAGGATGGAGTGCTTTTAGAATATTGAAAATTGATCAAATCGTGGCTTATTCAGACAAATGTTTCTCTAATTCCCTCTAATCTAGGAAAGGGTGATGGTTTTTTTGGTTGGGTATTTTTATTTACTCTCATGTTTAATGGCATGCTAAGTACTCTGAAATGTCAGTAAGAAGGAAGAGAATGTAAAGTTGTTGATATTTAAGGACATAAAAATTTTTAATAGTTCATGCTTTAATTTGGTTTATACTTTAATGCTTTATAATTTTATTCTTTTGCTGTCACCTCAGGACTTCACTGGAAACAGGAAGCAGCGTCTCAACTGACCCACTCAGGTACTGTAGCAATCATAGCTGGTAGCTGTGGGTTTGAGCTGACAGAAATGCCCTGTTCTGCACCAGCTGCAGTCTCACAGCTTCATCCTGCCGTGCCCAGCCAGCAAAGGCACTCACCTGATGGCTGGATATTCCTAAGAGTGGATAATTTGCTCTTTCCTGGGATTTCCACTTGCAATTCAGTTCTAGCTTCCAACCCTGGGTTTGTTCTGTGAGGGGCACAAAGGGGAGGGACAGGAGGTGTGCCTGTGCACAAAGCACCTCTCTCTCAGATTTTTACAGCCTTCATGCTGCCAGTATTTGACCTGTCCTGTCCTGGCAGGTCTGTGCTGCTCTGGGGACACTTGTGTGGAGATGTCACTGGTGTTTCTGTCGCTCAGCATTCTGATAAAAGCACCCACCCTTCAGGGAGCTCTGTCACAGGAGGCACTGCCAGAACTGGGGTTTTACTTTGATCACTCCATTTAGAAAGAAATGTTTGGCCCTGTTAACACTGCATATCAAATGGGTACCTTGCATCTTTTATTCTCATCCCTACACACTGAAAAGTGCATCAAAGGCACAGACTTCCTTTGATAAAGCTGGGGCAGAGTCCCTCCCTCTCAAACTGGCAGCTGGTTTGGTACAAGTCTTCCTTTGGAGATGGTCTGGGTTGAGGATGTGACTTTTTCCCACATGATGTCATTTGAACCTCGCTTGAACACAATGGTGGGCGCTGCTCTGTTTAACCTTATTCAAATTAAGGCCCCTCTGTAATTAATCTTCCATTATTACCCAGTGTAAAGTCTTCTGAAAGTGAAGCATTTGCCTTGTTGCCATTTCCTAGCAGCCTCCCCCTGTGCTGTGATATTCCCTTTGTCCTCTCACAGCAGCACTGCACCACGTTCAGTCCCACTGTACTTCTGTCCCATTGCCAGTGTGATGGGAACACTGGGCCTTTGTCTGGCAGGACAATGCAGGAAAAATCCCAACTTCCCCCTGCTCTGCTCCTCTGCAAATCTGCTTTAACAAGAGCACCCTGTTGCTGGTGTGTGATTTACCAGAGCCAGGTATTGCTGCCACCTTCATTGCAGGCTGGAAATAGATTTTATTACAATGTTTTTTCTTCCATGGAGTATTTTTTTTTCCATGGGAGGAGGGTATCAGTGAGGAATATGGAAGAATTAGATACATGCAGTAAATCCTTCTGAATGTTGAGGACTGGGCTGAAATAATACCTGGGGGTTACCAGACAAGGATGTAAAAATGCCACTCTTTAACTACAAATTGAATAGTTTTGTGAAGTTTAAAAAATCTGGAGTGAAACAATCACTGAGGAAAAACTGAAGAAATCTGTTGAGATTTTATTGGACAAAAGTGAGAATTTTTCTTAGTGTTAAATACTTATAGAGGGAAGAGCATGTGATACCTAGTCCACTTCAGCAGGTCAAATAAGCCTGCTCTGGAGCTGCAATTAGACAGAATTAAGGCCATTTTTCATTAAGTACAATGAAAGATAATGGAAGGCTTCTTGTTCCTGGATGTGTTCTCATGAACCTGTTGAGCAAATTCACCTTTGAACAGCCCAGAAAATGGGATGTACCGATTAACATGGCCCCATGTTCTGTCAGGTATTTCCTAGTCAGGGTACTCTTTCTGCATTTTGCCTGCTCACAAATTTCCTGTCCCCATCACAAGGGACATTTCCTCTCAGTGAACTACTCAGTGCTGGAAAGAGTAAAGGTTAATGTGAATATTTTGCTTCTGTCCATTATAAAGAGGAAAACATGTAAAAACTGGCATCTTATATCTGTGTATATGTTGGTTGGCACAATTTCTTTCATAGCCTGCACAGGATTTATTCTGGATACTTTGAGTTGGCCTCTGTCAGCTTTCAGCTGGCATCTAAAACCATTTTGTTTCCTAGTATCTAAATTTTAACGTGGCCCTTCTGGAGGGTTGATTTGCCAGGCCTGTTCCAAATTAGCTGGAAATTTAAATGTTTGAGCTCTGCAGATATTTGGGGCGGATTTGTCATCTTCTGTAGCAAATTGATCAGCCAGTGGTTGTGTGAGCCCAGGGAACAGATGTGCAGAAGGGACAGTCGGGATTAAGAGAACAGCAACGTTCTTCCTACCCTTCTGCATGGATACTTTGGCAGCTGAGTGGCTTAATAACCAAAAATAAAGGGTGGGATCAAATGGTGATTAGAATTCATCTGCGGGGGAGTGCAGAACTCTGAGAGCTGGCTGGAGCCAAAGAACTTTGTTTTGAGTTTCTGGAAGGTTTCTAGGCAGCAGAGCTGCCCTTCAAGTCAATATGGGAGGAAGAGACGTGGATTTATGTCCTGACTCTCTGGGCATCTCTGCAGAGCTTGTCACCAGCACCTTGGGGTGTCCCCGGGTGTCCCCAAGCCCGAGGGCTCTGTGTGAGCTCTTCCACCTGCCCTGGTGGGGCAGGGATGCCCCAGGGCTGGTACCCAGGAATGCCTGCAAGGGGCAGGGAGGGACATCTCCTTTGCCAGAGCCTTGAACATCAACATTTGTCTTATTCTTTGTGCAGCCCAGGAATTTTCCCCCAGCTTTGACGTGGAGGCCACTTAGTGCACTTTTTTTGTGTGCTGTGGTGTCCTGTGGTGTCCTGTGAGCAGTGAGGCCTTGCAACCTTCCAGAAGGAACTTCAGCATCTCTTTGCTAGCCCAAACCCTTGGTTTGTAGCCCTGCTCTGTACTCCCCCCTTTTTAACGTGGTGTGTGCAGGGTATCATGGATGAATATGGGATCCACACTGTCTGGATCCTGTGAGATTCCTGAACTCCACAATACACAAGTGGCTACCAGGAATTTTTGTGTGTGGCCAGTCGAGTATTTCACCCTGAGGTCTTGAAAGACTTGTGGAAAACAATTAAACTACTGCAATTTCTGTGCTTCACCTAAATAGGGGGATACACTGTTTATCTGGGGAAGAGAAATGTTTTTCAGGATTGTTCCTGGCATATCACTCTAAGTAAATAACTAAGTAAATAACAGCAGTTGAATATTAGTACTTTGTGAAAGATTGTCACCAGACAAGTCAATTTTCCTGGTCTGCCCAACTTTTGAAAGCAGTACCCCAGGAACTCCAGCAGACACTGGCTTCATGCTGGGGTTATTTTATCCCTCAGTGGATTGTTTTCCTTCAGCCTCAGAGCTCCAGGGGTTGGCAAGAAAACCACCCCTAAAAAAGGAGGTGGTGCAACGTTCGATTTCCACTTGGCCCTTTTTTAGGGGTTGTTTTTGAAAGCCTTGTCAGAGGCTGAACTCTGAGTGACTGCAGAAATTCTCAGCAAACTGCTTATGGCTCCAGTGCCGGAGCTGCAGCACATCCAAAAATCCCTGCTTGTGTTAGGCCTGGGAATTCCAAGTCAAAGGTTTCAGTAAATGCCTTTCTGAAAGAACCAGCTCTACATCCCGGCTGAGCGTGAGGTGAAGCTTAATTTCCTTTGTTGTTTTCCTCTGGAAGACAAGTGAAAATGAAGAACGTGTTGAGAGCGTGGGGCTTTTCATTTGCAAAGATCCTCATTAGCATTTTCTCTGCAGGGTGGGATAATCGGTGCTGGATGCTGTCAGGAAATCCATGGGTACACGGCTCCTATGCTCCAGCCCACTGCTTAGAAATAGATAATTAGAGTGATAAATAGGAATTTATTTTTTTCTGGAAAGGATATGATGCTGAGAAAGAAATTGCTTTGCAATGTGAAAAGACAAAAGGAAAGTTTCCTGAAAAGTCTCATTTCAGGATCAAGTCTCTGGCTGGCGTCTCCTGAGCTTACTTGTCTTGGGCTGGCTTTCCCCTTTTACCTTGATCCTGGGAATAGCTGGCCTTGATTATGGGATGTAACAATTTTTTTTCTTTCTTTTTTCCTTCTTTTTTTTCTTAGAATGTAAAAAAATACAGACACAAAAATGTTACAATTGAAAACTCAGCTTCTTTTTTTTTTTTTTCCTTGTGTTGTTTTTATTTTGTGGAAACAAAGGAAAAAAGATTTCCCATTACCATTTTGGCAGTACCAAACCCAGGGCAGGAGGCAGTGCCAGGAGGCTGGGGCTCACCAGCAGCCACTGGGTCTCCAGGGACTTCCCTCAGTTCCTCTTTAGATAAAACCCTGGAGAACAGGGGATGAAAAACAGGGATGAAAGATTTTTGATAAGAAAATCTAAATATCCTCACCATGATGGCATCAGCGACTTGAAAATTTCCAAGCTAATGAAGCCCAAGGGAATATGAGTCCAGAAAGATAAACTGGCTTGGATCTGGGCAGTGTTTTGTGCTGTTGGGGGAGGATGTTGCTTCTCACAGATAACCAGTTGTGTTTGCTTAGGAGTCACCAGCTCTGGTGCTGCTCTGAAAGAAATCCCAGCAAGTAAGTGCAGGCAGCACAAGGACAGGGGTACTTGAAAGAGAATCTTCACAAGAAATTATTTTTTAAAAGGCCCCAATCAAATATATTTTTTCCCTGCAAGTTGCTTTTCTCATGATCTGGTCATTCCCACCACCTAACCTGTCCTGTACAAGGTGTTTTTAGGGAAATACCACACAAAGTGTGACCCTGTTTAAGCATAACCCCCTGATTTCTTTACTGCGCTAAAGAAACTGCCAGTTCTTACTCACATATATTTATAATTTCATTTAATTAAACTTACACGAGGCAGTTTTCTAAGAGGATTCAAGGCACTTCTGTAACTTCACAGTGACAATGAGGAAAACCAGAACCCCTAAATATAGCTTCTACAGATCCCTAAATATAGCTTATTATCCAGGCACTTGGGGAACCAGATAGGTCCACATGGAAAAGAGCCTCAGGTTGAGGCTTAGGGCTTTGGTTTTCTCTGCATATTTTTGAAACAGCGTTAAAATTCTTGTGGCATTTTGGGGATGGGATTGTGGGGGTGTTTTATGGTTTGTTTGGGTTTTTTGTTTGGTTGGTTGTTTGTTGGTTTTGTCTTGAACACTTGTCCAAGTGCCAGAGTGGTTTTGAAGCATTCAGTCAGATTCTGCCTTTGGTTTTGTTGTTGTGACTCTTGAACTCTCAAGTCCCTCTATACCTGTTTGACAGCAGTGCAAGCTGTAGCCTAGATGTTTCCTGTGAGGCATTTTCAGAAATCAAACAGAATGAGAAACAGCCAAATTGTAATTGCTGGAAGAGTAAACTCACAGCAAACTGGACACAAGCATTGGTCTCCCTCAGGACACTTCTTATTTAACCACAGCAACAATTTTCTTTTTTTTTAAAGATTTTTTTTTAAAAGATAAATCTTGTGTGCCAGTCCTGTATGTGGCAGTGGAGCAGTTGTTAACTCAGAGTATCCTGTGAGCCTGGAGAAGGGGAGGGATGGGCACAGATCTCTGCTCTCTGACCAAGGACAGCACCCAGGCAAGGGCTGGAGCTCCATCAGGGGAGGGTCAAGCTGGATCTCAGGGAAAGGTTCTTCCTCCAGAGGGTGCTGGGCACTGCCCAGGCTGCCCAGGGAATGGGCACGGCCCCGAGGCTGCCAGAGCTCCAGGAACACTCCCAGAGGTGCCCAGGGTGGGATCGTTGGGGTGTCGGTGCAGGGCCAGGAGCTGGATCAATGATCCTTGTGGGTATCTTCCAGATTCTTATAGAATCCCAGACTGATGTGAGCTGGAAGGGACCTTAAAGCCCAGCCCTTAAAGCCACCTCCCACTGTCCCAGGGGCTCCAAGCCCTGCCCAGCCTGGCCTTGGGCACTGCCAGGGATCCAAAGGCAGCCACAGCTGCTCTGGGCATCCTGTGCCAGGGCGTCCCCACCCTCCCAGGGAGGAATTCCCACCTAATCTCTAATCTAACCCTGCCCTGTGTGATTCCATTCCAGGATTCTCACCCGTGGCCGTTCACGTTGGGATAGAGAGGAAAGAAGGAGGAGGAGGGGAGGGAGTTGGTAGAATTGGGCCATGGTAAAATATAGAAATTTTTAAAGATTTGTGTTCCTGTCTTCTCAGAACAAAAGCAACCCGCTTTTATCGTGCCCGGCAGAGGTTTCGATAGCAAACGCTGCTATTCTGACATCCCCAGCCCGGGCAGCTCCCAGCCTGCGGCTCGGGGGTGGCTCCGGAGCGGCTGCGGCTGCCGGGATCCCCCGGGATGCTCCGCCAGGATTCCCCGGAGGGGCCGTTCGTCCCCGCCGGCAGGCTGCCTGTCCGTCCGTCCGTCTCTCTGTCCGTCCGTCCGTCCGTGCCCGCGCCCCGGGGGCTGTCCCGCTGCCGCCCCGCGCTGCGGGGTTGGTTCATCCTCCCCCTGCGCTCCCTGGCAAAGCGCGTTGGGAACCAGATAAGCACAATCTGGTGTGTGAGCGGGAGGGTCTGAGCTCCTGCCTGCCTTCTTTTTTTTTTTTTTTTTCCTTCTTCTCCTTTTTTCCTTTTTTCCGCTCCTTTCCCCTCCCCTCCCGAGAAGCCCCCAGCTCCCGAGGTGCCGCAGACAATGGAGCTGATGTGCTGGTACGGGAGGAGCTGATTAACGTGGGGGGAAAGGGGAAAAACAGGGAAAAGGGCAAACGCCTGCAGCCCCGTGTGCTGAGATCACAGCTCTGCTCCGGGTACCGGGCACTGGTGTCAGAGCCCATCGAGATAATTGCCTGCATTTTCCGAAGTTCTGGGAGCTCTAAGGATGCTTTCCAAGGGTCCATCAAAGCCCGCAGCTGGGATTGCTCCACGCTGTTAGCCCGGGGGCTCTCAGAGCGGCCTAAAGCAGCCGAAAGGAGAAGTGGGATTTCTGTGTAACACCAGTGATCCGGGTAGGACGGGGGGCTGTGGGGGAGACAAACGGCAAGCGGGATCAAAGAGCGCCCACGGAGCCGTGTCCTGTGTGCGCCGCCTCTTCGTGGGAGCGGGGCCCGGGGGCTGCAGGTGCCGAGGCGGCCGCGGGGCTGCCCCGGCCGCGGGGCGATGCCACAGCCCCGCAGGCAGCCGCGGGCACGGCCGGCTGCTGCACCGCCGACTCATTCAAACCCCCACACAAAAGTCTTGTGTCGCTAAAAGCCCGCTGCAGACCACGGTGGCGGCGGCGGGAGTGCTGGAAGATGCTGAAGTTAAAGGCCTTCTGCTTGGATTACTGGCAGTTTTTATGTCTCCAGCCTCTCCATGGTTTCTATAAAAGGTAAGAAAACGTTAACTCTGCAATGCTCTTCAGCACATGATGCCACCAGGGTTTTTCCTCGCTGTTGTGCTCCCTGGGAGAAGGGAGTGGTAGGCAATTAATGAGAACTTGTGACAAAGATTGTAAAGCTGCTTCTTTCTCTTTCTTTTATTGCTTTAATTATCAGCTGCTGTTGTCTCTGTGCATGCAGATGTTTTTGGTTTTAACCTCTACTTTAGGTCACATCACCTAAGACTCAGGACTTTTTCTTCCCTGCTGTTTTATCTTTAGGCACAGTAGCTCGTGCTGGAGTGTCCACACTGTACAGACACTGGCAGATTAATTGAAATGTCATGGGAATTTATGGAACGCAGAGAAGACCCTTTATTTCCCTGAGATATTTAGCAATATAATAGTTCATCTTTCCTCTCCCTCCTAGCACAAAGTGCACATCAGAGTCATTCAGAGCAGTGGGCACTTCACTTAGACAGGTCTGACACCCAGCTTAAATGATGGATGGTGAATGGCGATCCTAAAGAATAGGTCTGGGTGTCAGATGCATTGAGCTTGCCTATTTAATGGAACAGCAAAATAAGCAATTCCATTTAACATGTCCCTGAACTTACCCTGATGCTTTTTAATCTACACTTCATTTTCCTTGCTCCTGATTTACGCTGCTGAGCAGAGGGAATGGGATGGGTTTGAATTTGCTGGGGGGAAAGTGGGGATCCGTGCGATTCTCTAAAACAGGATTCCGTTCTCCTTACATACACTTTCTGCCCTGGCTACCTATTGTCAGCCTACAGAAAGTGCTTTGTGCTAAATGCTAATTGCAGTTGAATTTTTCATGCAGCGACTGAAGGCTGGAAAAGGGAACTGTTCCAATCTTTTTCAAGGTTTCAGGGGTGCCCCGCACTTTCTGCATTGAGTAACACGGGACCCTCATCTGTGACCATTGGTTTGTGAAGTTTCAAAAGATAGCTTTATTCTCCTCTCCTTGGAGTTTTTCACAGATTCCACTGCCAAGCCAAAAAATTCCCAACCCAGTCCCAGCCCATTGTGATGTTTTCCTTGCTGAGAAACCATATAAAATAATAGAGATGGAGCCAGACTGTTTTGACACAAATAAATACTGAACTCGAGCTTTCTGTCTTGGGTTCCTGGCGAAATCCCAGCTTTGTGGCAAATGAATTACTGGGGAGTTATTCTACATCTCCTAATGGAAACCCTTGCAATAGGGCTGCCCATTTATTTCCTTCCAGAGAATTAATTTACTTGCCATCACAGCCTGGATGTGCTTGAATCTTCTGTCTGCATGAGCAGCACTAAAACCAGGCCTTAAGCACTTCAGCATCACATAGAGGCACTTTGTTCTCATCTTTTTGAAAAGAAAATTGAAGGAAAGTTGTGACTTCCTCACATTTGAAACAAAATAATTTGATGGTTAAAACACAAGTGTGAAAAGCAGGTGCTGCAGAATAACAAACCTTAAATGCAAGGAAGTTCATCTGAAAAAGAAAAAAAAAAACTTGCTGGAGACTTTCAATTGCTCTTTATTAGTGATTGTAAATTGTTTAAAATGCTCTTGGAAAAGAGCCCAGGGGCAATGGGGAGGGTTTGTGTGTGCCCTGTGTATATATTTCCTATTTTTGTGTATAAAATGAGGTAACAGATAACCAAAACAGGACTTGGGTAACATTTCCATGGAGTGACCATGCTCTTTCCTTCTGTGCACTGCCTGACTGATTTTCAGTTGCAGACACTGCTCAGAGCTGTGGAAAATGTTCCTGGTTGCTTTGGAAGCTGTGACTTGCTGCTCCATGGTGGGATGTCCACTTGTGTTTTCCAGCTTTTATTATTCAGGGAATTCTTGTGGGTTTATGTCCAGAGAAGGGAATGGAGCTGTGGAAGGGTTTTGAGTGGCTGAGGGAGCTGGAAAGGGGCTCAGCCTGGAGAAAAGGAGGCTCAGGGGGCCCTTCTGGCTCTGCACAACTCCTGCCAGGAGGGGACAGCCGGGGGGGATCAGGCTCTGCTCCAGGGAACAGGGACAGGAGGAGAGGGAACGGCCTCAGGCTGGGCCAGGGGAGGCTCAGGGTGGATATTCGGGAAAATTCCTTCATGGAAAGGGTGGTCAAGCATTGGAACAGGGCAGTGGTGGAGTCCCCATCCCTGGAAACATTCAGAAAACACACAGATGTGGCACTTGGGGACATGGCTCAGGGGTGGCCTTGGCAGTGCTGAGGGAATGGTTGGACTCGATCTTTGAGGGCTTTTCCAGCCAGAATTCAGTGATTCTGAGTCTGCTGCCTGACCTGGGCAATTCTGATTTTTGGTATAATTTTATCTTGCTCTGGGGTGCACTTTCATGGAAGTGAAATTCATGGGCTTGAAGAGAATTCCGTGCAGGGTGTGTTGGGGTTTGTGGTGGCCCCGCTGCCCAGAGCTGTGGGGCTGGGACAAGGAAAATGAGCCATTCCCCCTCCCTGGCTGTGGCTGCAGTGCCAGCTGGGGCACTGCAAGCAAACACTGAGCCTGGGTGATGGGAGAAAGGAGAACTAGGACAGGTTTTCAAGTTTATTTATGTATACAGGGTAAAAAATCCAGCTCCAAAATAGCAAGCTGGGCATGTGGCACTCCTAAAGAAATGCCAGGTAAGGGCAGACACCACGTGTACAGAGAGAGCTTCTCTGGAGTTTATTTTCTCAGCACAGCCAGGGGAAGGGAAAATTGGGAGAAATCCACCCACACTTTCAGTCTGTTGCTTGAATTTGGCAGCACCTGCAGTAACCAGGACTTTGCACATCCCATGTATGTTCACAAAACAAAGTTACTGCAAGGTAACAGTGCTTGTGCCTCCAGTAAAGTGTTTGTCAATCAGCAGCCTGATTTATCCAAGTGTCAGCAAATTGCACAAAGCAAACTCGGGGGACTGGGGTAGAAACCTGCTCCAGGAAATGTTTGGTAATTCAGTGATTCATGAAAATGAGATTTCAGTGCTCTTCAGTTGCCAGTAACACTGAGTGCATTTTGGTCAGAACCCTCACTTGAGGGCTGCTTTTGGTACCCTCTGAATACAAGCACTGAGGGTGCTGAGATGTTTCTGTGGCAGATTAAAGTGTAAGATGAGCAAATCATTGTCAGGTTCCTGTGGGCTTGGCAGGATGAACGTCTCATGCTTTACTTCCAGGATTATTATAAACCCATGTGAGTCCAGGTTTAGCATGTGAAAGTGAAGATTTTCCTTTGCCAGGGGGGAAAGCTCCGTGCTGTGCTGCTGCCAGCTGGTGGGTAATAGCCCAGGCTAGAAATTGTTACCATTAGCATTGCATTAAAGATCAAGCAGAAGGTGAGGAAATGTGTGACTGGCACCGAGGGCAGCTGTAATCTGCAGATTTTCCCTCCCAGAATGTCTTCTCACTTCTGGCTAAAACAGGAGGATTTGAAAAAACATAAAGCAAGTGCCAAGTCTGTAAAGGCTGTTTTATTGGAATGCCTTGTTTGGCAAACAAAACTGGTTTTAAATTATTTCTTGTCATTTTCAATTTTTCTTTCATCGGTTTGGTCTCTCTAAAGGAGGCACGAGTCCCTTCCAGATCAATTAGGGCCATTTGTAATGAGCCACCCCAGTGGAATAAGCAAACGGAGAGGTGGCTGGCTCTTTGAAGCCAGGGATTAGCTGGAATTGTTTCTGCCACCCTTCAGCTGGGACTCACAGTTCCAGCACCCTGATTCAGGATAGGGTGATTCATGTGCTTGAGCCCATCTCTGGGCAAAATAGGTCTGTATTTTGGTATATGATTCATTCCCATGAGGATGTTTCAGTGTTGATTAAAAATGAAAATGCTTTCATGAATTGGCTTGTTAGGAGCAGCTTACTGCTGCCACCCTGGAATATCAGAGTATCTGAGTGTCAGAAGCTACTTGAAGCCACTCTGATATTGCACTCTGCAGGGCACCTGCAGCTCTGTGCTCATCCTCTCTCCCACTCTCTTATCCTAGAAAAATGTGTAGCATTTGAAGCCATGAAAGGAATTGCCAGCCTTAATTTAGATGCTGTTTCAAAGGCAGCACACGGGCTTGAAGTGATCTGTGTCAGGGCTGTCCTTTGGGTTAACTCTTTGTTAAAAAGAATGTGCTTTGAGAGGCTTTGTTCCTCATTCCTGGTGTTGCCAGCGTGGACTCTGCTCTGGGGTTGTGTGAGGTGGCTTCAGATGTGTTGGGTAACTGGCACAGAGCATGCTGCTGCTCCCTTTAAGGGAAAGGCAGCATAAAAAAAGGTGTAAAGAACTCCCTGGCCATGGGTCACTACATAATTAAATTCATTATTTATAAACAGATTTAATGAAGGGGGAAAAATTTGTATACAATCCTATAATCCCACATTCCTGGAGGTGATGACTGCATACTAATTACAGACCTCAGGAACAGGAGGAAGGGAAAAAATCCTTGAAGTTCTGGTTCATGAGGGCAGGGAAGTGCTTTTGCACAGTGCTGGGCAGTGATGTCAGTGGGTTTGTGCATCTCCTTGCTGTCACTTAAACTGAGCTCTTTTGCAGCATCTCAAACAAAACAAAAACAAAGTGGGTGGGGAGAATTACTGGAGCTCTGCCTTGAACTTGCATTTGGAGTTCACCATATATGTTGGTAGAAACAAACAGAGTTTGCTTTCACTCGACAGTGACTTCATCCAGAGCAGGGCTGAGTCATGTGCCCCTGGAGCAGCTCCCTCTCCAGAGGATCCTTTGGCCAGGCTGCTGCAGCTGCAGAGCAGCTGAGAGCTTCCCCCACTCCCAAATCCACCCCCTCTGCAAGCACAGCCTGCAAACAGCACACATTGCAGTATTCCCACCGTCAGCAGAAAAATGATCAGAAGCAAACCCTCAAATAAACGCACAAAGTAGCAAAAATGCCTTAAAAGCCATCAGAGGATTTCTCTGTGCTAGGGAAAGTGATTCCAAGTTGAGAAATTTCAATAAAAATACACCAAATACCTGCTAATCTGGTGGAAGCTTCCTTGCCATGTCATTAATGGTTCTCTGTGTCTGAAAAAGTCTTTGTGCAGGTGTTCATTGCTCACATGCCTGAAATCCACACTTCTGGTTTGCCTGGTATACTTCTGCTTTCACCGAGGTGAGCAGTGGGATTTGGGCACAGCTGAGCCAAACCCTGCACCAGTCTGTTGGGCTGTGATGGCTCCCTGGACCAGTGCTGGAACTGGGTTAAACTGGGTTTCACACCTGACAGTTCTTTGTGTGTGTGTGCCTGCCTTTTCCCCTCCCTTTTCTCTGCCTTTTCCAAACTTTTCCCTTCCTCCCTTTCCCCTTTCTGCCTTTTCCCCTTTCTGCCTTTTCCCCTGCCTTTTCCCACCTTTCCCCTGCCTTTTCCCATCTTTTTCCACCTTTCCCCTGCCTCTCTGCAGTCCTCATGACATCAATTCTCCAGGCTTCCTAAAACTTTCCATTTCTCCACCCCCTTCCCTCTCACCCAGGAACCATCTGTGAGCCCTCAGGTTCTCCCTTCCTTACTCTTGCACAGATTTTAACCTTACACAGACAGCTTTGAAGGCTGATGTGGGGATGTTTTGGAACTGGGGTGCCTGTGCTGGAGGTTCCTGCCCTTTAGCTGGATCCCTGGAGCACTCAGAGTTTGCCAGGCTTTTCTTTCCCTCTCGTCTCTCCTGTATTTGGATGCAGCTGATGGGCAGCCCCTGGAGCAGTCACATTTTAATTGTGCCTCTGGCTCTGTGCCCTGCAGAGGGGAATTGGAAGCTTTCTGAGTTCCCTTTGATCGTTGTCCAAGTCTGAGTCACAGCACAGGGAGCCCGGTGGTGGCCTGGAGACATCCCAGGAGTCTCTCAGAAGCTGCAGCCTGGAGGGTGCTGGAGGGGCTCTGCCAAGGATCCCAAACTCTCCAGCCTTTTGGAGTGAGGGGAGATGCCCTTTACCAAAATGCCAAGTCCAGGCTGGCTTTGTTCCCCAGCAGGACTGGCATGTGCATGTCACTGCTGTCAGTTCCCAGGAAACACAAGGGTTTGCATTTCCTTAGGAATGTTTGTGGAAAATCAGCAAAGGAGGTTTCAAAGGGAATGGAAGAGAATGCAGCGAAGGCTTAGAGGAAAATATGTGGTGAAGATATTTTATTAAAACCTCCCAAGTCAAAATGTTGGCGTGTTGCAGGTTGAAGAGTTAAAGATGCCCCAAGTAGTCCAAAAAGCCAGAATGCTTTTTCAGAGAAAAAATTAAACTCCATCTATTTGTATGACTCCTTGCAATCCTTAATTGGTAATAGCTGTTGTATAAGGGGAGTGCTACCTAAGTTAAAAATAGGTCTGGGACTGCACTGACAGCCCAAACCAGGCTGGCTCCAGCAGTCACATTTTCCTTTTGTCAAATGACCTACAAATGTAATGTACATCAGGACAGAAATGCTGTCAAATCCTGGTTTGGGACCATTTCATTGTGGTAAAGCTTCAGAAATCCAGGCAAACCGTGTTCCTCCCCCTTGAGGGCTGCAGCAGGGCAGGTTCCCTGGGGCAGGGATGTTGTGCTGAGCTCACTTAGGCTGGGCCTGGGCACGGGGGCAGCACTGATGGTGAGGGGATGCTGCCATCCGGGGCGCTCAGCTTTATCCAAATCCAAACCAGATCTGTGGTCCTGGGTGCTGCTTTGCTCTGGGTTCCTCTCCCTGCTTGTACCCACCAAGCTCTGCTTATCCTCCTGCAGGCCCTGCTGCCAAGCAGGAGTGGGTCTCCAGAGGGAGGAGAATGATGGAGTGTGAGACTCCAAATTGAGCCCTGCCTTTCTATTAATAGCATTTAAAAGTAACACACCACCTCCAACTTGTAAAGGAACCTCAGCTCCAGCATTTTTAAATACTTAGAGTGATTTATGTCCCTTGTGGTGTCTTTGCCTGCAGCAGCTTTGTTTCCAATGTGAAAATTAGAAAATAGATTAAAAACCTCCCATTCCTCAGAAATGGCCTCAAGCTGTACCAGGGGAGGTTTTAGGTTGGATATCAGGAAAAATTTCTTCGCTGAAGGGGTTGGAACAGGCTGCCAGGGCAGTGGTGGAGCAGCCATCCGTGGTGGGATTTAGATGTGTGGATGTGGCACTTGGGGACATGGATCGGTGGTGGCCTTGGCAGTGCTGAGGAATGGTTGGGGCTTGATGACCTTTGAGGGCTTTTCCAACCTAAATGATTCTGTGATTCTATTCTGCCTTTCCTTCCCTCCCCACCCCCCAACACTGGGGTTTTGGGGATTCCTAACTGCTCTCCATTGCTCTGGGTTCCCTTAGGAATCAAAACCATTGGGAGAATCCCATTATTGTCCCTAAAATGGGTGGCATGTGCTTGGCCAAGTTGAAGACTTTGACAAACTTGGTGAATTTTTTCCCAGTGTTTCTGTGATATTGGTTCTCCCAACTGTTTTCCCTGCCCTGCAGCAGCTCCCTGCTCCTGTGTGCAGTCAGCAGAACCAAAGCTGTGTGTCTGTCTTGGTGTTCCAGGCTGCCTTGGTGCAAACCCTCCTGCATTTGCAGCTCCCCTGCAGCCCCAGCAGCTGAGCAGAGCCTTTCTGCTGACCCTGCAGTTCAGGGGGACCCACCTTCAGCTGCCTCCACAGTGTGCTCAGCTCCCAAAAGCCACAGCATGTCTCTGAGTTAGTGGTTGTGGCTGTTGGAATTAAAGATTTCCTCCTAGAAGAGATGCAAAATGTTTTGCAAAGCTGAGAGTCGCTTTCCCTGGTTTACAGGCAGCAACATGCAGTTCCAAGGCATCCAGTGTGGCCACTAGTGATGCTGGGTTTGGAAAAAATAGTACTGAAGTGGGAAGAAATTCTGGAAGGAGGCAGAACTTCTCCTTGCACCTTCCTGTTGCAGGTTGGGAGGATTCAAGAGCTTGTGTTACATGGGGCACTGTCATGGGTCCAGACACACAGGGTTGAAGGGAGGGAGAGCTGCTCTGGGTTCTTGCAAGAAGGGCAGAGCAAGGAAAGGTTTCCAGGGAGAAGAAAAAATCAGCAAATGAGTAAATCTGTGCAGGGAGTTGAACTCGGGTGGGTGCAGTGATGTGCTGCGAATGGAATCTCTTTTATTGTGAGGAGAAGAGATAAGTGATGAAGCTCTCATCCACGCCCAGAGGGGAGGAACAGCCCAGGCAGGCAGCTCCAAACAGCCCAACCTGTGTGAGTGTGGGGTGCAGTGTCACTGCACTGGTGACAACAGGTGGTGATGGGTGCACAAAATGGAAAATCCATGTCCAGGGCAGACACGGCCCCTGCAGTGCTGGGCCTCATCCTGGTTGTCCTGAAGGGAAGGCAAACAAAGCTTCCAAACAGTGAAATCACTTGACATGCAAATGTGTGCCTTGTTTGGGGCACGGTGATGTTGCTGGAACAAAGGGGAGTGCAGTAAACAGCCAGACAAAATGGCCTCACTGTCCCACTGCTCCTGGAAAAGCTCCTCTGTTCCTCGGTGGGATTGTTCTGGCTGCTGACAAACAGCTCATGTGCCCAGTTCCTCCTGGCCATCCCTTCTGGGACCTGCTCGGTGATGGTACTCCAGGGGAGCTGCTTTTAGAGAAAATGAGAGAGAGAATCAGGTTCTATTAATCTCCAGTTCTTCACAGCAATCAGCAGCTACTCCCTGGTGCTGCTGGCACATCCAGCCAGGCCCTGCCCTCCCGGGCTCTGCAGGATGCTGTGGGCTTGAATATTCCCCTCAAATATCATCCCAAGGAGCATCTCACACCAATCCTTTCTTCATACTTGCAGCAGAATAAATAGCACTTTCTCACAGCAGAGATCTAATCACAGAACTGAGCTGTGACTTATATTAGCTCATGATGTGATTTGCACCGTGTGCAGCATTTTCTGGATGTGTATTAAATTATATGTATTTCCTGCATAATAATAATAATAATAATAACAAAAAAATAATATTCCCTGCTGGCTTAGAGGAGAAGCTACTTGGATTTGTCCAGGTCTTCTGGGAAATCAGTGGACAAGCTCAGCTCAGGAGCTGAAATACACTCTGCACTCTTTAATGATCTGGTTTTCATGGGAAGTGCTGCAGCAATGATTTAAAAACCAAACCAAATAAAAAACCAGTCCCCCTGCAGCATCTCACCTCTGCCCTATGATGTTCCCATGTTGTTTTAATTCCTTTGGTCACTGTTTGTGCAGAAAGTTTAGAAACGTGGCTGAAGGAGGTGATGAAAACTCTGCCCTCTTGTAGATCTCATGCACTGAATCTATCTTTAGAGACAGATAAAAACACTATTCCTGCAGATGTTGGTGCTGTCAAAATATTGGGACTGCAGGGGAATCAAGGAGGGTGTAATCTAAATACATCAATTACACTGAGGGCTCAGGACTGAGCTCAAAGAGAGGGAGGGAGCTGACACAGCTGAGGGTGCTGTTTGATACCTCAGTGCTGCACAGGAAAGAAACTACTGCTTTTATTCTCTTTATATAATGGTTTATTTATGCAAGATGAAATCTTGCAAGTGTACAGGGTACAAAACCCAGAAAATCTCTCCCGTAGGCACTTCATCTCTGAAATGAGGGAGGGGAGGGAAGGGACAGGGTTCAGCTGGGCTGCCTGAACTTATGTAGCTTTTTCCAGCATTGAAATGTATTTCTGTGATTATGTTAGGAACAGATGTATAAAAGTTTTCTAATGTAATTTTCCTTCATTAAGGCAGCTGATTTAAATGTACAGTGTGCTGTGGAACTTGGTGTGACTTTTCCTAACCAGCCATCAATAGCTTGCTCCATGAACAATTATCAGGAACTCTTAAAGCAGAATGTATTTCAAAGAGTGGGAGCAGTCACGAGACCCTGGGCAGAATGGCCTTGGAGAAGATGGAATTATGCAACAGCAAACAGACAGTTAATCACGGACTGATTCTGCTCTGTGAAGAAACAGCATGAACTTGGTTTCTTGCTTAATTAAGTTTTATAATATAAACATGTATCTGATGTCCAGAAGGGCCCCTGATAATGGGCTGTTGACCTGTGCAGAGAAGGGAGTGTGGGTTGAGCAAAGGCTCAGGCAACTTTAATCTGTCAGAGCAACAGCTCTGACATTCAGGGTGGTCTTGAAGATGCCAGGGCAGGATTTAAAGGGCTGGTCTCTACAACAGTAACAATACTTTTTTCTGAAGTTTTTGCCATGTGAGTGTGTGCTGGGGCTTCAATTCATTGAAACTTTTGGCAATAAATGCTGTGTGTTTAAACTTGTTCAGCACAGCAAAAGGATTCTACATATGTAATCTATTTTGGGGGGGGGGGGTTTGGTTGATTTGGGGGTTTCTTGGGTTTTCTCAGGAGTTTTTTGTTTGTTGGTTGGTTTGGCATTTCTTTTTAATCAGATCTTGCCATTTTACTGTTGCTGTCATTTCCAGGCTGAGTGTCACAGCTGATACTCACCACTGAAAGCCAGGACTTCTTCGTATGCCTTCAAATCCAGCTTTGGAAAATGACTCATTACTTTTTTTTGGCACCAAAAAGTTTATTACAGTACACAGAAAATTCTGCAAACAGCTGAGGGTTCCTCCAGCCCGAGGCATTTGATGGAGCATGTCCTGGGTTAGCGCTTACAGGGATTTTCTGGGGCAGTGTTACTGGGCTGGGGGGCTTTTTGAAGTGGAATAAATGGGAATAACTTTCTGTAGGTGCTGCCTAGGTAGGGTGTTCTGGCTTGGCAGCTCGGAGCAGCGAGTGTAACACGGAGCTTTCTGAACAGCCTCTAATAATCTCTTCTGGCTTGCAAATAATGTAAACACCGAATCTTATAAATCACGGAGAAAGGAGTAACCCGAGACTTCAGATGGGAAAGCTGCCTTCCCTGGGAGTTCACTTGAGTGGAGGTCGGAGGAATCACTTGGAGCTGGTGAATCAGAGCTGGGCTGCTGCCTGAGCTGGGGCTGGCTCTGCTCTGCTGCCGAGCCCTGTCCTGGGCTCCCGGGATCCTCTCCTTTGCAAACGCCACGGGCAAGGTCATGAAGGGGGATGGCAGTGCCATGTGGAACCTGATGTGGAAATACTGCATTTCTGTCAGGACGATCAGGTACGGGGGCGTTTGTAAAACTTTGTTTTGGGAGGCTGAGAGGTGCATGTGTGGGAGCTCGCCCGTGCTGCTGCTGGGCTCCTGCTCCCTGCAGAGTTAACTCTCAGCAGCCTGCGAGGGCTGTTAAGGAAAATTCTTCTTCCTCAGACTTATTCTAAACATGCAAAAAGAAGATGACAGGGTTATTGCAAAGAAATCTTCCAGGAACGTGGAGTTTTCTGTCTCATTTACAAGCAGGAGAAAATAGGAATATGAAAGAAACCTTATTTTAGTGAGTGAAAATTCAAAAATTCTGCTTCTCTCCTGAATGCTTGCCTGTCATAATTTTCTGTTCGTCCTATCTCCCAAATCCAGAGGTTGAGCAGCTGTTCTTGGCACTCTGCAAGCATCACTTGTGGGGAAGGGGGGTGAAAAGAAGGTGGCTTTTAGGGCAGGATAAACCCCTGGGTTCAGTGTCTGTTGTCTCCAGGCTGGTGTGGTCTGTGAGCCCAGCCGGGCAAAGCCAGGGGCTGAAGGAGGGGCTGGGCTGTGGGTGCTGAGCCTGGCTGGGCACAGCCCGGGTGTCGGACACTGCTCCCTGCCAGGAGCGGCTGCCCAGGATTCCAGCAGAGCTTATGGCAGGAATGAGTGACACTTGATGATTGTGCATCCTCACCGCGATTTTTTGTATATTTGTAAATAGTTTCCCAGTCCCAGGCCTTGGTTTCTTGGGGGGGCAGAGCTGTGTGGGTTAAGTGGTACCTTTGGCTATGCCAGGTCCCCTGGAGAGGTCGTATAATCCAAGTAATTATTGCATTTCACACTGCATAATTATTCCGGGCTGAGGAAATAGTTTAGAGAGCCTGAATTCCTGCATGGACTCTCATTACAACTCTGAATGAGACTATGCAAGGCTTTTTGTCATCGGGGTACCCACACAAACCTAAGAAATCCCCTAGTTCCCAGCAGAGTCAATAGAATAGAAACTGGCAATAATCCTCAAGAGAGGATTCGATTAAGATAAAAATAATTTTATTTATGATCTGGGTTTAGAACCAGAAGCAGAGGGAAAGCCTGAAAGAAGCACACAAGTGCAGTCTTTGCAGCCCAGATGTTAATCCCAACCTCGGTGCTGCTGGAACTGCCTGAGACAAGTCCTGTGCAAACCCCTCAGCCCTGAGGGTGGATGATCCTAGGAAAACTAAACTTTTAAAGTTCCTCAGAGGCCTGGGTGTGGTGATTTTCCTGAAGTTTGACATGTAAACTGTGATGTCCTGTAAACAGCCAGTTCTTTATTTCATCAGTGACCTTAGTGTTGTGTAGGGTGGGTTGAATATTAGCTGAGTTATTCACGGCAGGGCTTATTTATAGAGCTGTTGGTGGCTCTCACAGGCAGTGAAATGCAGAGTAACAAGAGGATTTTCAATGAATGTTTTTGGTTGTTTTGATAGATCCTCTCTTCCTTTGGCAGCAACACCAAGAAGTTAAAGAGAATAAAAAAATGAGTTTTTCTTGGTGGAAAAAGTTCTCTACCACCCTAAGTTGCTTTTGAGACACAGTTCAGAGACCCTGGAACTCTCCCTGTGTTTTGGGAGACTCCAGCAACCCCTGGGGCTCAGGTTCTCACCCATCCCAGTCCTTCTCCCTCTCTGCCTCTTCTCTCTTTCCTGGGAAGCTCTGGAGCCTGTGCAGCCCTCGCTGGAGGTGCCAGTGAGCCTGGCTGTGCTCTGGAGCAGCAGGGGGAGTTTGGTGCTGCCCTGCCCTGCTGGGATCCTCCCTGCCCGCTCCGGTGCCCCACACTGGGCACCAGTCCGTGCCTGCACTACACTGGGCCGCTTGTCCTGCAGCGCTGATGAATGAGGGCATTTGTGCCTGCCTGAGAAAACAGCCCCACTCCAAAAGGAAAATGAGGCTTTAGGGTTGATCTTATTTGCATTGGACTGCAGCAGCTTTAGGAAAACATATTTGACTGAGCCTTTGTTGCCTGTTCTGGGCTGCGAGGCCTGCGGGCCTTGGCCTGTCCGTGTGCTGGGGTGTGCAGGGCCGGAGCCCGGCCCTGTGGGGCCATGGCTGTCTGCAGGGCAAACACGGGTGCACACAAAAGGCTTCAGGCCTTGGGGAGTCCTCGGTGGTGCTGGAATAAGTCATAAGAGAGAGCACTGTGGAAATACACTGCACTGCCTGAAAATAATGGTGCCTTTTTTCCTGCTGGGGGCTGTTGGCCAGCTCCTAGAGCACAGTTGCAAAAGTCAAAAATATGAAGGGATTTCTCTGCTGTTGTGCCAAAGCTGAGCTTGTTGCACTTAACGTGGAACTTGTGTCCTTGCAGAGCTCATTTCTCTGAGCCGGGGAAGCCTCACTACTGCCAGGTTATTTCCCAAGGCACAGCAGGGGAGAATCCCACCATGGTCCGGGTTGAAAGGGACCCTTAAAACTCATCCAGTGCCACCCATGCCATGGGAAGGGACACCTTCCACTATCCCAGGCTGCTCCAAGCCCTGTCCAGCCTGGACTGGGATACTGCCAGGGATTCAGGGGTAGCCACAGCTGCTCTGGGCAAGAGGGGCAGGGTTTGGCTGTGCCCCACAGCAGAGAACAGGGTAATCCCTGAGCCTCAGGACAGTGCCCACCCAGAGCTGGTGTTCCCAAGGGGAGAGTTGTCATTCCTGTCCTGGCACTGGTGGGATGCAGTGTGATTGTCCTTGCACTGGTGGGATGCAGGGTGATTGTCCCTTCCCTTGCCCAGCAGTGGCTCATGCCACACCAGGGGTTTGGGCTCTCCTTGGTGGCTGCAGTCCCTGCCTGCACCAAGCTGCTCAGTGTTCCTGCCCAGAGCTTTGTCTCCCACGTTTCTGGGATGGGAACAGGGGTGTGTGCCACCCCCTGAGGAGGTGCAGGGGTGGCAGTGGCTGTGTTGTCACCACAGCCCTGCAGAGTCCCTCGCCCTCTGTGCTGCCCCGTCACCGTCCCAGTCCGTATGCTGAGGGTGACACTGCCCTTCCACTCCTCGAAAGCCTCTGAAGTGAGGGGCTGTGGCACTAAGAAGAAGTGCTCTCCTCCTCTGGGGAGTCTTCACTTGTGATATTTGCAGGTGGAAAACTTCCTCAAAATCAGGGAGCAGGCAAAGCCTGGGAGCAGGACTGGGAAAGCTCCCTTCACCTTTTATTTCTGTTACTGCTGCACTTCAGCGACCCCACGGCTGGGGGAGGGACAGGCAAAGGCACAATCAGGGAATTGTTTGTCCATATGTTCAGGTTGGCCCTGTTGTTTGTAAGATCCTGGCAGTTTTGAGGCAGAGGAACAAGTGTTGGAGAGGGGTGGGAGCAGACCCTGCATGGGGAATGGCCCATCCCTGGTGAGGTCCCTGTGCCAGCCAGCTCCGAGCATGGGGTTAGTGGTTGGAGACTGGAGCCATCTGAATCAGCACATCCCAGCCCACAGAGAATAAATTACAGGGTTTATAGCAGGGTAACACATAGTTTTCAGCTTGCATCTTCAAGTTCTAGTGCAAGTAATGGAGGAAAACAGTCAATAGTTACTTCTTAGAGCTCCACACATCTGGAAAAAAGTAAGAATTAGTCCTCATTCTGAGCTGTCTGGGAGTTTCTTCCCTCATTTTCCTTCTGCTACAAACATTTTCCATTTTGGTCTGGTCATACTTTATTTTTAGTTGTCTGCTTGGGCTTTTTTTTTTTTCTTCTAAAGACTGACGGAACAATGCAGTGATTTCATCAAAGAAAACTAACACCCTGAGCAGTGAAAGAATCCCCTTTGGGCTTTGGTGGCCTTTGGGGCAGCTACTGCAGCTGGGGTGGTCAGGATGGAGCTCATAAAATTTGGATGCTTGGAGCACATAGAATTTAGTGTAACTTGGGTAGGGGGTTGTTCATAAATGTTCTGAGCATCCACACTGCACTAAATTACACTGGGATCAGTGTAAAAGTGTAGGCTGGGAGCCAGGGCTGGGCACAGTTTGCTCTGCAGTTCATGGGCAAACATCAGCAGCTGACATGTGACCAGAGATAATGGGGTAGATAATCGGATGTTTCATTTGTGCTTGTCAGTTTTCCCCTGTAATGGCAACTCCAGCACCTACCTCAGCTGTTCCTCCTGGCACCTCCAGGGTTAATGTTTGTGAAACTCACCCAGATAAGGAGCATATCTGTTATGTATTGGTACAGTGGGGAGCAGTGGAGTTGGCACCTTTCATTAAGATCACATGTTACCAATGTGATTTTCCGTAGCTATTTTATGGCTTAAACACTAATGAGAATTACTAAAAATTCATGTATAAGATTAAAAGAAAAAGCCAGAACCCCAAACCCAGCTATACCCATATTTATCTCTACAACCTGTCTGGTTTTGTATTCAGCTTCTAGGTGGGTTTCTTTGTCAACTGCAAAATGCTGCACTCGAGAAGCTACGAGACAAAGCCAAATGCAAGTCATTGTTACTGCTCTCAGAGCTTTAATCCTCTGACAGGGATGGTTTTCTGGAGGCTTTAGTGCCGTGTTTGGCGGGGCTGTGGCTGTCCCAGAGCCTTGCTCTGCTGGGAGATGTGCTCAGCCTGGCAGCCCCGCGCTGCTGGGGAATGTTTGATGCACTCCCAGTGCCAGTGGAACAAATCACGGCCAGGGTGGCACCACAGAATGCTGTGTTGGGTGTGTGAGAGTGTGTCCTGTGCGTTTTGCATTCTAAAATGAATTATTTGGGTGAGTGTCTGCCCTGCTGTGCCTGGTCTGTGCACAGACAGCTGCAGGGAATCACCGTGGCATTAATTCCTCTACCTGGAGCAGCTTGTTCAGGGGTGGAATTATGCTGCTGGGTTCTGCTTGGAATTGTTATTTTTAAAAAGTCATTTAAATGTTGCTTGTGTTCAGCCGGGGTGTGTGAGCGCTTACACGGCTGGGTTATTTCAATCTGATTGTTCATGTAAATGAGAGGTTTGTGGTTTAGGTTCAGTGAGCTTCAGCTGGTTACGGGTTACAGCCCTCTTAGAGCAGAGGGCCAGAGCCTCATCAGCTCCTCCTGCCTTTTTTTTTGTTATGAGCATCGTTAAAATGCTCCCACTTTTACTTCTGTGTGTTCTTTTTGTCTTGCACTCTGTATTATTGTTGATAAAAGCTCGAAATGCACAGGCAGGGGCTGGTAGAGGCAGCAGGTGATTGCAGCTTAATCCTTGCTTGGGGGTTGGTGTAAAGCACCAGAGTTTGCAATATTTGCAGGTATTTAAGCGTTTCTTTGCACAGAACCCTCGAGGTGAGGGTGGCTGCCCTGAACAGGCACTGTCAGTGCAGCACTGCTGCTGCTGGGGGCTCCTGGAACACCCATGTGGGGGTTTTAGGGCAGGTCAGATAATTGCAGGGGATATTCTGGGGCAGGGAGGTTGGACTGGATGACCCCCAGTGGTCCCCACCCAATCCCTGACTCTGGAATGTGGAAGTGATGGGTGAGGGCTGGAGGCTGCCCTCACTCACTGCCCACACCAGCTGCATCTCCAAGGTTCTGTTGTTTCATTGAAAGGAAAGCTATGAAAGGACCAGAAGCCAGCTTAGCTAAGTAGCTCAAAATTACATCAACTTCCAGCACTCTTTTGAGTTTTAATGTCTTTGCATTAAATTTACTGCATCAAAGTTTTGCTCAAACTTTCAGCAGCCCTGGGCTGGACTCTGCCAAGGCTCTGTGCTTGCAGGGTGCAGGGTCTAATGACATGCACTGAAACCCTAGAAGTCAGAAACCTAATCCAGGGCAGTCCAGAGAAGTTAACAGCCTGTTTTATTATTTATTTACACAGACCTTTCCAAAGTGCCTCTTGGAGCAGAACCATGGGTTACTGAGCTGGTAGAATTGTTTGTCTAGCGGTGGAGGAGTTTCATTCTGTTCAAGGCAGCTTTTTTGTACTTCAGTGCTTGCTGGAGGTGAGGCATGTGGTAAAAATATACATGGCAGCTTTTTGGGCAGAATTAGATTGACTTTTTTGCTGCTTCCACTGCTGCTCCTGCTTCTCCTTGTCTCCTCAGACTGAGTTAGAAATTGGCGTTCAGGCTTTGCTCTGAAAGAGTGCTCCTGCTGCTGTTCCTGTCCTTCAATTACTGTGTTGTTTGTATTTTTGATATTTTTTAACTCCTGGAGTAGCCCATGAGCTTGGGTCTTTTTGTTCTGAATATACAAAGAAATAAATTATATGGGAGCATTCCCTGCTCTTGGCTTGAACAGAATTACCTTTACAGTGGACTGCAAAGCAAATTAGGTAGGGAAAACATAAAGCTCTGAGCTTATCTGCTTTTAACAAGATCATGCATTTTCCAGAAGGAGTCAGATGACGTTTTAGGAATTGGTAAGTACTGATCAATGTAAAGCCTATGAATCATGTTATTAACATCTGTGCTGGGGATTGATCATAGTAGGAAAACATGGGGTGGAAAATTATTTTAGGTAAACAGTCTTCTGCTTAAATGCCTGGTAAGAGTTTTATTCCCTTCCTAACAGGAATTCATTTTGCTATACAAGTATAGATTGTAATTCTTGCTGTGTTTTTGCTGTCCTTGATGCAATATCTGCCTATTAATCATTTTCTTTGACAGTAATCATAAAACCAGCAGGAATTCATGCAGTAAGCAAAGTGTCACACGTTCAGTCATCTTTAGCAGAGACAATAATTCATGGGTATAATTAACTGCCTGACAGGTATCGAGTGTGTGAGGTGTTTGAAGTGGGCTTGGGTTGTTGGGGGGTTTCCTGTGCTCACCACTGCTGGGGGTGGGGGGGGTGGCAGAGCTGCTTAATGAGGCTCTCGTGACAACTGCAGGAACAGACAAATGAATTAAAATAAAATCAAAGCTCATCACGTTCCTATTTACCGGCTGGTTAATGACACTTAAGCAGAGCTGGAGGTGGGCAAGGCAGGGCAGCCTGAGCTGCTGCATTTCCATGCTGAGGGTGCTGGGGTGTGGAGCTGCAAGCTGATCAATTAACAATTAAATATGCTCCTGAGTTAGTCACACCTGCCTTGGCCTTCTGGAAAAGTCTCAGCAGCGTGCATGGCATTTTGCATTCAATGAATTCTCATTAGCTAGTGGTACCAGAGCAAGGAATGATATTCCTTCATGGCATCAGGGGGCCACTTTCATGGTCTGATGGGGCCTGGTCTGTGCAGGGAGAACTCCATGGCTGGGAATTACACAGGGGAATTACATCCTGACACAGAGCATTCTGGTTCAGCTCTCCTGAAAGCCATTTATTTTCACATAAATTGGTTTTCTAACACAGGAGTCCTCCTGGACACTGCTTTCCCACATCATCCCGAGGGCTGAATAACAGTCACACTTGTGTCACTATTCACCTTCTTGAGAGCCATTTCACTGTGTTTGGATGGCAAGTAAAGCCTTCTTTCCAAGGAGATCTTGGAAATCAGAATTCCCTAGGATTTAAGGTTTAAGAAATTAGGATTTAAGAAATTGGAGCTGAACTGAGGTGGTGTGTGCCCCTGCAGGACCTGTGACATGCAGAGTGCTGGCACTAGGGCAGGGCTGGGGGACAGCCTGGGCTCAGAGCTCAGCAGTGCCAGCACGTTGTGCCCCCATGACAGGGCACAGGCTGATCCTGCTCTTCTGCCTGCAGCCTTAATGCCTCCTTGGGCTAGAGCAAGAGGCATTTCCAGAACTTTGGGCAGGCTCAGCCCACAGGGAGCCAGTGTGGAGGGAAATGTGACCTTTGTGCTGCTCGGGAGCCTTTGGAATGTGTTCCAAGCCTGGTGAATAGCATATGTCCCTGTTCAAAGGACAGTGTGGCTGCAGTCTCCTCTGCTGCCCACAGCCCTGGGTGAGGATCTCATTGTCTCAGGTGTTTTGGAGGTTTGTCCTAGCTCTGACCCTGGAATGGTTCCTCAGCTCTTTCTCCCCTCAGAGCCACTGGGGCAGTGCGTGCCCGGGGTCAGTCCTGCCATGGCCAGAGACACCAGCCTGGCCCAGCTCAAGGTCTCCCTGCCCGTGGCAGGGGGTGGAACAAGGTGAGATTTAAGGTCCCTTCCAACCCAAGCCATTCTGGGGCTCTGTGGTGCTGGGAAATGATTCCATGATTATCTCAGGGTCCAGCTGGGAAGTGCTCTCGTGGCCGAGGCATCCAGGCAGCTTCAGAGGAAGCTGAGCTTCTGATGCCTCTGGGAAGATAAAAGGCACATTTGTACTTTGCCTTGGATACTCTTATCTCAGAGCAAGCTCTGCTTTGGGAAGAAGGGCACAGAAGCAATAGCTATTGGCAGATCCAGTTATAAAAAAGCCTTTATAAAGCCTATCAAGACAGCCCCCAGGCTGCTATTGTGGGGCTTATTGTGTTCCTAAGAAATAGAAGCTGTTTTAACAGAAGTTTCACAATGAAATTAGGAGATACTATGTGTTAAGTTGCATATTTTTAGTCTTGTGTGTTCAGCTTAGGGTTAAAGCTCAATTCCAATTTCCTTGAGCTGTTGGGTGTCCACAAAGGACCTGCAGCTGCACAGGGATTCTGCACAGGTAGGTGTGTTTGTATCAGCAGATGTTTGTATGCCTTAATCCTCTTCCATGTTTAAACCAACAAGAATGAACTATTCCACCAAGCCAATGAGATTGGGGCAGACCAATCTATTCAGTACCTTATTACACATTTGAAATTATCTCCTGATGTTTCAAAATGAGTGAAAACCAGGCACACTGCTTAATCTGACTATTTAGGAGAGCCTAACCCTGCTGCTGTAGTGGGCACACAGCCCTGAATTTAAGCACTTTTCCACAAGGAGCCTTGGAGTGCTCAGCTGTGGGGTTTTTCTGGCCATGGACACAAAGACCTGATGGTAGAATTTCACTGACTGTATATTTTCAAGTTAATGTAGCAAACACTTGTGGAGGGAAGGGGCCATCAAATGCAGATAAAGACTTGACTGCTTTCCAAAGGTTAAGTCTTTAAAATTTCCAGTGTTAACTCCTTAAAAACAAACACATGGAGAAGAACACAGACCATAAAGGCAGTCTCTTGAGAGACTTGTCCCAAGTTGTTTCTCCTCTTTCCAGGCTCTGGAACCACTGCATTTTGCAGGTTATTCCACCTGCACATTCTAAGTGCTTGATCAGATTTGTTGCTCAGATGATTTGAGTCTTGCACAGTAGCTCAAATCCAGGGAGACTAATCTCTTTAATGCCTGTCTTGTTGGTGTTCCTCGGGATAACAATGGGATGGAGAGCGAAAAATGATGCTGGAAAGGGTGTAAGTGACACTTTGTAAGTGCCTCTTGTGCCCCTGCTGTGCTGTCCTGTGTCCTCTCACCCTGTGATCCCCACATTTGGTTTTGTGGCTGTAACAATCCATGGTGAGAGATAAGGAAAAGAATCCACAGAAAAACAGGCTGGCAGGGCCATTTCCTCCAAAACAGGGAAACACTGGAGCTTTCATGGAAATTGGGAGTGGACTCCACTGAATGAATGTGCTCTATGTGCCCTTTCAAATAAAGATGGGGCTGGGTGTTCGTGCAAAGATATCCAGAATTAAAATCGTACATTTGCAGTGTTCCAGGCCAGGTTGGACAGGGCTGGGAGCAACCTGGTCCAGTGGAAGGTGTCCCTGCCATGGCAGGGGCTTGGAATGAGGTAGGCTTTAAGGTCCCTGCCCACCCAAACCAGTCTGGGATTCTGTGGTTCCTTGTTAATACAAGTCCCAGTGCTGTTCAGGGTGGACCCAGACATTAAACAGCACTATAGCAGGCATGTGGTTGTTCAGCTGCTTCTTTAAACCAAGTTAAAAAAACCCAAAAAATCCCAAACTAAGAAAAACCACACCCAAAAAACCATTTTGTAAGATATTTCTGTGTCTGATACTTTGTATTTCATAACATGTATTCAACTGTTCAATGAGCTTTGCAGGCTTACAGAGTTTTGTATCAATATTTGATCATTTCCTCTGACTTTGAAGAACAAAAGTGTATTTCAGGCTCTTAAGAGCCTTAGGGAAAGCTCTGAGCACCCAAGGGTACCTGCTTGAGTGCTCAGTGGTGTGAAGCTGTTTTGAGGAGGAGAAATCCCCTGGTTTGTATTTTAAGTACGCTGAGGGGTCGATGGTTTGGTGCTGGGGTTTGTTCACTGAGTAGTTCAGATAATGAATTAGGAAACCCTGGAGATGAGCACTCAGAAGGCCTTTAAGACATGGAGTCTTCAAGCCTTAATACAGTAATTTTATAGCCATTTTCACCTGGAGGTTGGTGGCTGTCAGTGACCTGAATTTGGGCTCTGAAGGAGTTCCTGAGCTCTCTGGTTCAACACAGGAATTCTGGGGCAGGGTAAAGATGAGCTTTCCAAAATGCAAACAAAGAAGTTGAGCAGAGGAGAGAGGACAACCTTCCCTGACTTTGTTCCACTTTCAGGGAATGACAAAGCACTGCTGCCACTGTCCCTCCCAGCTGGGTGAGGTGCTGACCTGCCCTGTGCTGGTGCCTGCTCCGAGCATTAACTCCCAGGGCTCCTGTGGCCCTCATTCCGGGCTGCTGGGGTCAGTCCCTGCTCTGTGCCTCCTCCCTGCCACTGCCTAATGATGCCATTAATAAGAGGAGCTGTGTCCCTGATTCTCAGGGAAGACAGAGAAAGGAGCCATCGATGCCCTTGGGGTGATGATGTCCAGATGTGTCTGGAACAGATGGACTGCTAAGAAAACAAGAGACCTGGAGGAAGTCTCGGCCTTTTCCATCTCTGTCTCTAATTTTTCACGTCTATCAAAGCCCAGAAGATGAATTTCACTGTGTCTGATTCTGCTGAGAGGGAAGGGAGGGAAACATTTTGTCCAAACAGTCGGTGTTCATTAAAAAGGGAGATGAACTTTGCTCAGTGCTTTAAAAAATGGCCTTAAAATCTGGCCCGAATCTGTGCTAGTCATACATTCTTCATAACTTTCCTTTCAAAAAGCTTTTAAAACTCCTCAGCACGGGGCTAGGAGCACTCTGGGTTGTGAAATTATCTTTGCAGACCTCAGGATTTTTTTCCAATGTTAATTTCAGAGCTCATATGTCAACAAAGCAGTGTACAGAATTATCATTTCCCTCTGGACTTTTCAAATCTGTATCTCCTGGGGAAATCTAGAGACCACATGACATCAGCTCGGAATATATTAATAAAAATGAAAAGTGGCATTTGTTAAAATCCCTTTATTGGAGAAGCAGCCTATTTTTCTGATTAAGTGCTGTGTCAATGTTACATCACACTGACTAAAGATGTTTCTGGGTATCAGCTGGGCTGACAAGCTTTAAAAGTACCTGGAATCCTCCTCTTGGCATTAAAATCCACCAACATTTGCTAAAGTAATTACTTCTGCTGAATGAATCTGTGGCGTGTCTGGGGAATTTGCTGCTGCTGAAGCTTTTTTTTCCCCCTCCAACCTATGTGTCACGAAGTAATTCCTTGCAGAGGCTGCAAAAGCCTTAATATAATCAATTCACATGCAAATAAATATAACTCTGTTAGTTGTTGAATGGAAGACAGGCTCTGGAAAAGTCTCAAACTGAGGCTTGTGGTTCTTTGGCAAATATTTTTCAAGTGTTTCCTCCTCTTCAAGCTGGAGATCCTTCTAATTAACCAGCTAAGGCAACAAATGCTGTCCAGCTGAGGGGCAGCTCCAGGGTTCAGATCCCAGATGGTTGATATCAGGACATGACTTATCTACCAGAGAGCTTCACATGTGCCCTGGATTTTTTAATTCTCTCCCCTCACCCCTCCAGTATTGAGGCAGTTTGTTATGTTGCTATCCAATATTTATGTGGTTTGTCCATTGACTTTTCCTGGGGATTGCTGGGCTGGGAGGGAGCTTTCCACAGAGCACAGGCTCTGTTGCTTGGGAGCTGCTTTGTTCAGCACCCCCTTCCCATCCATTTCTACAGCTGGAGTTTCCAAGGGTGCCCTAAAAAAGGGCAGGAGTAAAAGGCACCTGATGAGGATAATGTTAATATTTACTTTTACTGTTTCTGTGGACAGTTAAAGCCTGTGTGATTTCATAGGATGATCAATACAAATTTCAAACTGTTTTGATGTTCAGCACTGTTGAAGCACAGCCTGGCTGTAAGGTTTATCATCACTGGTAGCTAAACAAAAATACAGCAATGCAGCTTCTGTCTTTGGGGTTATTTTTTTATTATATTCTACAATTAAACAGCCTGTGAGTGTTCCAGGCTAGGTTGGACAGGGCTTGGAGAAACCTGGGGTAGTGTAAGGTGTCCCTGCCATGGTAGGGGGGGAACAAGATGATTTTTTTAAGGTCCCTTCATCCCAAACCAGTCTGGGATCCTGTGGCTGTGGTCATGGATGTGGTGATGTGTTGATTTAATAGTCTATTTTAAAAAATCTTCAATATTGTAGAGCTGAGTTTTTTCATGGAGATGAGGACTTAGCTTTCTAATTCCTGATGTTTAGAGCTTCTCTTGAGTTTTGGAAGACAGCATGGTGGGAGTTTCTCTTGCTTCAAATTCCCCAAACAGTGTGGTTCAGTGTTTGCATATAAGCAGAAAGCAAGGCAGAAAGAGATTCTGCACTCTTGGAAGTCTGGCAAGGAAATCTGAACAGAAGCTGGGTATTGCATCAGTGCTCTCCTGTGATCTATTTTACAGTGCATGGAGTGCAGAGGTCAAACTGGTGGCATTCCCAAACACTGCAGAATATTCAAATTACCTTCAAAACTTCAGATCAAACTCAAGGTTAAATTAGAAACTGAGTTAAATGTTTTGGGGAAGTGCTGGTTAATTGTTTCATGGGTTTGTGTTGGAAAGGTGCAGTATTCTGCCGTGGCACTGAGAAAAAAGCCAAACACAAAAAAAGGGGAAAAAAACTCAACAAAAATCAACCAGTCGCCACTTTTAAAGTTGAAACCTGCATAAACCTGTTGAATTTCCTTGGCTTGCACATTTATGCCAAGGCTGGAGGGTTCTGCCAGGACATTTGTGGTGCACTGTGAAGTCTGTCCATGCTATTTGTGTCTGCACATGGAATGAGGAGCAGGGAGGAATTTTGCTCCTGACAGCTGCTGTGATCACTCTTCTGTTAGGTCCATCTCTAAATAAACCTGTTATTTACATGTGGTCCAAGTGAATGAAAATGCAATTTAAAGGACTGTTTTGAGGCCATTGAGAGTCAGTGGGGAAACTCCCACTAACTCAACCAGGATTTCACATTTGCCCTCAGGAGACAACCAGTGAACCTGGAAAATGGTACAGAGTGTACCCTCAAGCTGATGGCTTTTGGAATCGTTCTTACGGTTTTCAGTTATCTTTATTTTCAAAATATTGAAAAGCAAACATTGCAGCTCTTGCTCCAGTAGCAATGAAATATTTCTTCCATGAGGTAGTTTGTGGTCTGGTCTGTTCTGTCTGTGCAGAACTGGGCAGGCACTACCAGAAACAAATTGGGCTGCCCAAAGCTGAAGGAATTGGTTTAACAGGATGAGTAGAAAATCCTCTTTCTTGTCTGCAGGTAACAATTTCTACTCACTTGGCCAATTTTGTGCTGTCTCTCTTCTGCCGACTTTTTCTCTTTTAGCTTTCAGACATTCCAGGTGTGGATTCAATTAAATGTGTGCAGCAGCAGGGTGCTGTCCCAGAGGAACATTCCCTGGGTGGTTGTTCCAAGAGAAAGCTTTTCCACCTTTTCCTCTGCACCCTCTGGTTGTGCCTGTGTGGCTCAGGGCAGGAGCACAGGGAGTGCAGCAGACAAGATCCCAGGAAAGCTGCTTAAGCAATTGGATTTGGGATGTGCTGAATGCCTCAGCAAACCTCCCAGCTGGATGCTCGAATGGAGACAAACCTCATTTTGTGCCGTGGTGCTTAGCTCCTCTAAGCAGGTTTAGGAGCAGATTCTCAGTCCCTGAAACCACCAAACCTGGCTGGGAGGGGAGGGGTGGCTCTGGGGAAACACCTTGGCTTGCCACAAAAACAGGGTGTTCAAGGACAGAATAACTCCAAAGTTGGGGTGAAAAGAATGTATACACGTACATAAAATACACATAAATACATAGTATATGTTATGTATGGTATGTAATGCATAAATATACATATATATGTATATACATATATGTGTGTACATTTATATATATATATTTATACACACACACCCCCCTATATGAGGTAGGCCACAAAAATAGATGTTTTTTGGCATGTTTAAGAGTTCTTTGCCTGTGAAGAGCTGTTCAGCAGTGGGCCTGAGGCTGGTGAGCTCTGTGTCTGGGTAAGGAGCGCTGTTCTTCCTCCCAGGTACACTCACAGCTTGATAGAATCAGCCCCTCATGCAATTCCAGGAGCTGCCAGCTGAGTTCCCTCTCTTCCCTCTCCAGCCACAGTTTCCTGTGGATGTGGGCTCGCTCCTCTGCCTGCTCTAATGGAGTGGTGCCCTGGCCAAGCACCTTGCTAAAGCCCTCAGCACAGGTGGCTGATAATCTGTTTTAATTATAGTTAACGTGCTTAATTTCTGAAGTGATGTTTAAAGCTGACGGGAGGTTCCAAAGAGCTTTCTAGCTCTGCCTTCCCAGCCTGGCTGGAGTCACACAGCCTCCAGCTCACAGGCTTTTAAATTATTTACCCAAAATGGGCTTTGAAGGAAGAATTAAAAATTAAAAAAAAAAAAAAAATTGAAGTTTGAATCTATTAAGAACTTGATAGAGCGACAGAATGGAAATAAGAGCTCTCATAGGAGCACTTTGCCTTCTGCTGATCTGCGGGGAATAATGGGTGAGTTTTGGAAATCTCGTTGCCTTTTATTCCCCCCCTCAGTTTCTCCCTGTCCCCCATCCCTGTTTCCCCTTTCAAACACCAAGCAACTCCATTTATTTTACATTTCCAGTGCTCAGCCCTGTTAGCAGGTGAACAGAGTGATGTGAATTGATAATTCCCTTCCCAAAAGGGGTCCTGGCTGCTCTGCACGTGATGCCTCCTGCTCTGGGGCTTGGTTTGTTGATTGTTTGGGTTTTTTTTAATTTGGCTGTAGAAAGGAAAGCTGTGCATGTGTTTAACTTTCTGGCTGCTTGCAGTAGCAGAGGGGCTGAGAGGCTGCCTGGGCAGCTGCTGAATTTCATTCCATCATTTCAATAGAAACTGAACCCTGCTCCCCTCAGCGCCCCACGCACAGCAATCTGTCTTCCAGGCGAAATTAAAACCAGTTTTAGCATCTGCTTAGCTGTGTAATGCAGCCGTCCAGGGGTGTGGGGAACAAAGGCAGTGGGCAGGCAGAGGATGTGTGTGCATCCCCTCATTTTGTGTTTTGCAGCTCAGGACAGTCATTTTCTGGAAATTACACCTGTTCAGTGTGAAGTGTGCTCAGCCAGGATCAATATTGAGCAACAAAAGCTGCTAAACCTTCCCCTTTAGTCTCTGGTGCTGTGCAGAATTTCAGCTCTCCCTGAGGCTCCCAGGGCTGCTCTGACTGTGTGAGGGGCTGGAGATAACCCTGCAAGAGACATTTCTTTCTTGCCTTTGCTTTAATTTTCCTGCTATTTAATAGTCTACCTTTTAACCCACGCAGTGCCTGAATAGGTTTTCCCCTGAAAAAATGATTCTGGTACTTTGCAACTGAGACATTGAGATACTTGCTTTTCCCAGCCCTTGCCCTGTACTTGTATAGGTTTTATATCTGTTCCCCTCTTCAAAGTATTTCTCCTTCTTCCTCCAGTATTCCCAAGCACAGCTGGAGAGTCCAAAGAGCAGTTTGGAAATTCTATCAAGGCAGTATTGAAATGTCAGCTACTGCAACCACGTGGCTTTTCAGTTCCTTAGTGCCACAGCTCCAGATGTGATGTGAAAACAATCATCCAAATGCACAAACTGCAGCCAGAGATGGTAGGATTGCAGAGGTTGTTTATGCTTTAACAATAAAGCAGTGATTTTCTATCTTATGTGATTTCTAGGCTATTAAATTCTTTATGTTATGGTGAGCAAGCTTGCAAAACCTACATGTGATGAAGCTGCAGATGTTTTGGCAGCAATGGAAATTTGGGATTCTGCTTCTGCCTCACCAGCTACTGCTCTCTGTTGGGTTTGGGGTGAGTTTTAGGAGTTTTGGGGCTGAAATGAAACTAGAAGTGTGTTTGATAGAGCAATAGACTGCCTGGTGGGGCAGGGCAGTTCTGGGAATTCAGACCTGGGTTTCTCCAGACTGCAGGAAGTGCTGTCTGTGGCTGGGGGCATTAATGCAGGGTTGTTGTCGTGCCAGGGCTCATTTGAGAGGGTCATGGCAGTTTGTGTGATACCAGAGGCCATAAAACGTGGTGTGATTTGGGATTCTGCCCAAACCTGCCCCACATCCAGGCTGTTCCTGAGGGAACTGGATCTGGCACATGTTGGGGAGCACAGGGAAATAACACTTTGTGCTTTACTCCACACCTCTTCTTTCCCTCTCACCCCTTGTCTAAAATGTTATCTACAAGGCTTCCCACAGCATTTCCAGGTGGAACAAAGCAGACTGAGGGGTGACTGGGAATTTGGGTGGTCATGTTGTTTCCAGCCATGGGGTTCAGGCCATTGTTCCTCCCCTGGGAGTTAACAGGGAATGGAAAAGGTGGAGAAGAAAAGAGGACCAAGTACTGGAAAAGGCAATGTCACCTTGGAACAAGGCTCTGGAAGAAATGGGGAGCTGGAGCAGGGAGGAAAGAGATGTTTGGGGAGAGCTCAAATCTCCTGAGAGATTGAAGGGAATCATTTAAGCCCTCAGTCCTTATTATTGAGCCAAACTGCCCTCCTTTGCCATCAACTGCTTTTCAAAAGTTCATCTCCTCTGGGCCTCATTGCAGGGACACATAATGTGGATATTTTGGTGGTTTGGAGTTGTGTGTGTTCAGATGGCAAAGAGCTGCAACAGGAGCCACAGGCAATTTCTCTGCTTTACAGAGGTAACAATTCTCAGTTACAGGCACTCAGGCAATCACACATCTGGCTAGTGGAATTGTTGCTGGAGGAAAAAAAAAAAAAGGTATGAAAATCTGAAAGATACTTACACTTTAAATATTTCATCCAACCTGTAGTACAAAACTTTGCCTGCCCAGGTAAGGGAGAACTGTGTTATATGTATGTATCAATGTGCATTTACAGATAAAATAATATATACAAGACTCCAGAGGGAAGTTTTACTGTTTGAAAGTGGGATCAAATTCATTCAGTTCAGTGCTGGAGTCCCCAGCAAAGCCTGTCCTGCCTGCTCTCAGGGCTGGATATTTGATGTTTATCCTCATATATGAGCTAGGCTGAAATTCCTGAGACGCAGACAAATCTTTGTAGACTTTCAAGGCCAAAATTGAGGCCCAGGTGTGAACTTTGATAGGTTTGAGGAGGGCTGAGTGTTGGTTCAGGGCTGGTTTTAGTTAAAAATGCAGTGGGTGCATCAGCTGTACCATTAAAGGAAGATGCTGTGGCATCTGATGGGAAATTCTTTATTTAGCAGGAATATGGGGTGTGACATGCCACAGCTGAACAGATAATTGAAGGAGACAGTCAGCCCTGCTCAGTACCCCCAGTGTCCCTGGCTGGGGGAATTATTCAGGCTTTTAAAGCCCCATTAAAGTGCTCTGCTGGCCTCGTGGAAAATCCTCTGTTCTGTGCTCACTCCCACTCAGGAGACCTTGAGAACCTGAAAATTTAGTACTACAAAATAGACTTAATTCTTGCAGAAGGTTCCATTTAGTGTTGATGCACGTGGAAAATTAGAAAAGCTAAAAATGCAGTGCTTTATCATGCATTCAGGAGGTTCTGTGCAAGGCAAAGGCAACTTTTTGGAACACATTTGCAAAAAATTTGGTGATAATTTGGACAGTACAATGTGTGTCCTGTACAAGCAGTGCACATGTTCCTTGTTTTCTAGTGAAAAAGGGAGTTTGTGTTCCAGTGGGAACAAAGGGATAAAATAATAACGATTCTGGGAGGGATGTGTCTGGGGGAGCAGTGGCTCAGTCCCAGCTGCCTGGGCAGTGGGAATGAAGGTGGTGCCATCAGCCAGGAAACCCCCCCAGCTTCCAGGGAGCCAGTCAGCTGCTGTGTCCTTAGCCAGGGATGGAGCTCATGGTGGCTTTAAACCAGAACAGACTCAGTTATTGCTTCAATTCACTCAAAATTTAACCCACCATTCATTTTGTCATCTTATCTAAAATGAAATGAAATAAATCCTGATTTATCAGTGTGAGGAGGGTTCCATTTCCTCTGCCACAGGCCAGTCCTGCAGCCTTGATGCAGCTGAATGGTCACAAGTTCAGATTTTTGAGGCAGAATCCCAGGACAGTCTGAGCTGGAAGGAGCCCACACGGATCAGGTGGTTTGTGACCTGCAGTGCTGTGGGTAGGGTTTAACCTGGGCTGGGGAATGGTAATTATTCATTTCTGAGCAGCAGTGGCTCTGCTGTGATCAAATAAAAGCTGTGTGTTATCTAAGTGGCTCAGGGTGATGTGAGCACCTATAAAAATCCGAGTGCAGGCACGTGGAGGAGAGGCAGGTGACTCTGGGGATGCATCATCCAGGAGCTGCTCCCAGTGATAAGCAGAGCACTGCAAATCCATGCCACTGCAATCACAGGGCAATATTTTAATTATTAATGCAAAAAGAATTTGAGTGGCATTAATTGCAGCTGGTAAATTTGTCACCAAAGGCAGAGAAGGGGAATTCAGCTCATTTATTGTGCTTTGGAAAGCAGGTGAGGAAATGTTGTCACTTCTTACAGGGTAATATTTTCTACTCTGCTTTCCACAAGACAAAGAGCACCTGTCCAAGCAGCACATCTGGATAAACTGAATCCAAATGCTTTCAGCAGAGCGGGCCAAGGAATTCTCTCCAACATGTAATTAATTGTTTTATGGGGATGGGGAAAACAGAAGCCAGAGCAGTGCAAGTTAATGTAATTCTGATCTTGGAGGAGAAAGGAATGATGTAGACAATTGCTAATGTGTGGGAACCTGCTACTGATTTTTGACAGAGCTGTGGAACAGCCAGAATGCAACTTAATTCTGCTGGGCTGGCTCTGTAATTGATGGGGCATTTATGGACTTGAATTGAAACAGATTTGACTTCTGTCTCAGAGCTTGCTGTGGGTTTGTGCAGGGTGCCAGGTGTCCAGGGCAGTGCTCTCCAAACCCTTGGATGTAATTCTGATAGTTCCCCAAAGGGGGCTGTAAATCAGAATTACTGCAGAGCAGCCAGGTTTAAGTGGAGCCATAAGGATGCTGCACTCCATAAATGTTAATATTCTGTTCCAACAATCATGGTTCAGTCTGTGGGGACACAGAGGGCCAGAGGTGGCAGCTCTGGGGTAGTTTGGGCAGGAGAGTCCAAGCAAACAATGTGCATATTTGAACAGGTGGTAGGTGACTAGCTCATAGGTGATTTTAATAGGTAATCTTAACTTTCATGGGTAATAGGTGAATGTAAAGCAGGGAGGCTGTAGCTGGGGTTGGAGCCCACACTGAGTGGGAATCCTGTCCCAGGGAATTGGTTCTGTAAAGCTCAGCAAGCTGGTGAGAGGCAGATGGAGCTTTGGTGGATATGATGAGATTATCTCAGACCTGCTCTGAGTCCCTCCAGAGTTTGGGAAGGCTTGGAAGGATTTTGGTGCCTTCTCCCTGTGGAAACTCAGTGTGTGGGATGTGTTTTCAGGTATCAGGACAAATTGCTGCTGGGATTGCTATTTTCTGTTCTGTCAGACAGTCTCATTAATAACTCCAGCACAGGCTGGGATGTTTCAGAGGCACTGCAGCTTGGACAGGCTGAGCACAGGATGGGGAGCACCCATCATCAGCTGCTGCTGCAGACAAAGGGCTCAGGGCTTAGGACTGACACCTTCAGCTGCACAATCAGCCCTGGCTGGATGTTTGGGGATGGTTTTTCTGTTTTCTAGTAATTTCCTCCCATGGCAAACCAAACTCTCCCTTACTATTGCCTGAGGCCAGGGTTTATCAGCTGTCAGACTGCAATTAATCTATTTAAATAAAGAAAAATTTTTAAAATCTATTGAAATAAATAAAGCATTTCCAGCTGTAATGAAGATGTGTAAATGCCTTCAGAGTTCCATCTCTTGGGGAGGGACCTCCTGCCACCCCTGGGCAGTGGGAGTTTGTACATTTAGAATAAATGTGAATTACAGATGTCCAGTTTGTACATTCCTGGGTTCCTGTAGGGCACAGACCTGCACATCACACTTGGCTTGGAAGGATGAGGTGCTGGGCACGCCCTGCAAGGGTCTGACCTCTTCATGTTCTGGGTATTTGTGTAAATTGATGATATGCCCCACCATGACATCACTTAGGCAGCTGGGCTTTGGGCAGAGCATGCACCTGCTTTGCAGAAGTACAAACTAATCCCATTTTGGGCTAAAAAAAACCCAGTTTGTGGGCAGAGTGCTGGTTCAGAGCCTCCCATTCCATTGCCCTGCTCCCCAGGGGATTTCCTCCAGCATTACCTCAGCTTTTGGTGCCACAGGGCTTCATCACTGAAAATGGGCAGGTGTTTCTCATAGCTCATAATTCATTCTGAATATGTTGACTGTAAGAAATAATTGTTTTACTTCAACACTGAGCCTAAGCACTGCTGTTACTGTTCACATCATAAAGAGAGGCACAACCCCTCTCCCTGGGAGGCCCTGGGGAGTTTGGTGCCCCTTGGGGTGCTGAGCACTGCTGGTGGCACCAGACACCCAAAATGCCCAAGGTGTGCTGTGTCCTTGGTCCTGACTCCAGCTTGCTCCTCCCACGGCAAATGAAAGCCGATTCCCTCCCTCAGTGTGTCCAACAGAGCAGTTCCTTCCTGGGAAAACATTCCCAGGGTGCTGTTTTTGCCAATTCATCCCCCAGAGGAAAAGCTTGCTGAAGAGCAGGGAGGGAAGATGAATGCTGCTCATTTGCAGGAGATGGGGACAGGCTGCAGCCTGTGCCAGCTCAGCACAGAACCCTGCTCAATAACATTTTTTGATGCAGCCATTTCCCTTTTCTCCACGCCTGCAGTGACGCTCTGGTTCTGGTTTCTGCTGCCACGCTTCACATCTCCTGTAAGAAATGGAGGTGCAGGTCATGGAGGGTTAATTGGGAGCTCAGCTCTTCCCACAGGCCACAGAAAGAGCATTTGGAAACAGAAATAGAAAAGCTGCCCTAATGTTCCTCCAGCCCTGGCCTTTTGGAAGAGCTTTGACTCGTGTCCTTCACGGGCTGGCGTGGGGCTGAAGGGTCCCTCCAGGGCTTTGGGTGATGTCTGTGGCAAAGTGCTGTGAGCTGACATAAAGAGAGGACACCAGACCAACCTTACCTTTCTCTCCTCATAAATACCCTTTTAAAAATACAGCTGTTTTTAGGGGCTGTGGGTTAGCACCGTTCCTTCTGCGTTTCCATCCTTCAGCTGAGCACTTGGCGTTTTAGCAGGACGGGTTTTTAGAGCTGACCTGGTTCCAAACTAAAGGATAAATTCCTGTTTGCTGGGTATCTCGAGCATTTTTCATGATCCAACTCTTTGCTTGATTCACCAAAGCTCTGAGCAGTCATACACCCAAATACACACCCACTAGTACAGGCAAAGGAAAGTTATTTCAAATATTGATATTTCCAATGGATTTCTTTAGCTCTGTTTCCCCAGCTTTTCCTATTTGTAAAGGTGGAAAGAGACCTGCTCTTCTTTACTTAGGAGGGGGAGAAAAATGGTTATTTAAAGTTATTTAAAGTGAATAAAAACTAATTATCATATCCAGGATTGAAAGTCAAGAGTTCTACTTCTGGCTCTCCTTAGTAGCTTCTAAGTTTGTGTGTAACACAAACTTCATTTTGGGTGGAAAGGGCTGGTAAAACAATGAACCACTTCTTCTAACAGATCAATTTAAGGAATTGATCTTTTGAATCAGTGTTACACCTGGGAAGAGCTGTGCATATGCTGAACTGATGGACTGTAAAGCACACTCATCAAGAGGGAAATGGAAAAATGTTATTCTTCCTGTCCCACTTGTCACTCTGGTATTTATTTCCAAAGAGCAGCTACTCCTTGGGAAGATTGCAGCAGCTTGAAAGTCAGCTGTGCCTATGCTTTCTTTTCAAAATATATTGATTTTTACATTTTTTTAGTGGCAGTTCTCTCTGTGCCCTCTGTCAGAGCTGGTGCTGGGTGGTTCCTGGGGCAGGGATCCCCCTGGGGAAGAGGTGCTGCTGTGACAGCATTTATGGCCAAAGGGGACATCAGGAGTGCCAGAGTGGGAGGTGGAAATCCCCTGAGCCCCTGGCCAGCCCTCCACACACTGACAGGAGGAGAATGAAGGGTGGTGCCAACCCTGGCGCTGGTGAGAGGGGCAGGGGCTCTGGGTGATGGTAAACAGGGGAAAAGCAGCAATTCCAGGGAGCTGAGGCTGAAATGGGAATTCCTGGCCATTCAGCACTAATCCCTTCCACTTCAAGCAAGGATGTTGTATGATTTTTTCTCATAATTCAGTCATTTTTGACAGTTTGCTGCTTGCAGAACTAGAAACCTTTCCATTTCTGTCTTAATTCGCTTCCAGCTCCTGCACTCCTGTGCCAATGCTCATTTTGGATTTCCAGCCCCTATTGTCACCCCAGCTTGCCCTGAAAAGGCCATTCTGACCCTTCCTCTGGCTCTGTGGGGCTCAGGGACTGGATCCTTGGCTGCCCACAGAGAAGCTCCCACTCCTCCAGGCAGCCAGGGCGAGGTGGGATTTGCTTTTCCTCAGATTTGGGCTGGCAGAGGCCTCAGCCCTGCCCACAGCAGGGCAGACGTGGTGGTGAAGTTAAATCAGGAGCAGGCAGCATTCCCAGAGGGAAGTCCTGATGCAGGGACCTTGCTGAGACCCTTGGGCAGCTGGCAGGTTGTCGAGTTTTATCTGCTTTTCTGCCAGGGTCGGGATTAAATGCACCAGACATTATTTCTTGTTGGGACTCAGATGTTTGTTAATTTTATCTGTGTTACAGTCTCACAAACCCTCAGTTCTACAGCACTTCAACAAACTAAAAATGGAGCCCTATCTTTCTCTCCACAAGGCCTTTTAAGGATAAACTGTCCAGTTAAGAAATTACACCTAAATTTTTTCACTTTTAACCCAATAACCAACCGTCCGTGCCCACAATGGGGACTTTTTTATCCAGTTACACAAAACCACCCAAACCCGTGGAAAAGAAGGTGAAGAAGGAGCAGCCTCTGCCCTGAAACCTCCATCTTGCTCTATATATACCACTATATTCTAAACCCTTAAACTCTGAGTTTCCCACCCTGTGATGTCACACACTTCTATTCAAACTCCACCCCCACAATCCCAGTTCTGCCATTCCATTTTGGAAGCTTCTCCACGGCCTCAGGTCACTGCAGCGTTCTGCTGGGGCTCAGTGCCTGGCAGCACAGAAAGTCTGAAATTCTCAGTTTCCAGGGCTCCAGCAGCAGCTGAGATGGGTGTGACTCCAGAGCAGTGGTTCCTTGCCAGCAGCCCCGTGGCACTCCAACATTAATGACTTCAGGTTTTTTAGTGGCCAATTCCCAGGCTTTTCCTCATGTCCCTGATCTGGGATTGACAGTCCTACTGAAAAAAGAAACAAAACCTTCCCCAACCTCATGTAATTTTTACAACTTCTGGTTTGTACCACACCTGAAAATCCCCACAGCAGCATTATCCTGCTTTATCTGTTTCTCTGGGATTTTCATTGCTGTGGGAAAACTGCCAGGGAGCTCCAACAAACTCCTCAGGAGCTGGAGGAGCTGTGCAGGTGTGCCTGTACATACACACTCAACTCCCACAGGCATTCCCTCTGTTTCTTCATGGAAAGGAAATTCAAGGAAAGGGAAAAGGAAAGGGAAAAGGAAAAAGCTTTGGAAATAGATTTCATCTTTTGCTCCAAAATACCTCATTTTATCTATGGAGATGAGGCAGAGCAGTAGCACAGAAGATCCACAGTTGTGTTGCCTCTGCTACAAGATCTCTGATTTTATAGATCAAGTCCTTTAACACATTATCTGAAAAGTTAATCAAGTTCTTGTCTTCATCATCTGGGAGAGAGTGGGAGGAGGAGCCTGCAGGTAAAGCCCATCAGACAGAAAGCACAGAGGGGCAGGTGAAGTAAGGAGCACTTTGCCTGTTAAATCTCTCCTTTAGGAAATGTTGACATTGATGGAAATGTTCTTTTTTTGGTGTTTTTTCTGATAGTTTCTGATTATAAGGCACTGAAACTCACAGGTTTCTAAAAATGAGTTGCACATCATAACTTGTGCATTTATTGGGTGTGTGGAGGTCTGTCCTGGGAGGAGGGGAAAGCAGCTCAGTGAGAAGGTTTGGGCAAGTCTGGCAGACAGGAAGTAGAACTATAAATATTTTTCCCATATTTCCAATATTTTTCCAGTACTAGAAATATTTTTCCAATACCTTCCTACAGCTTCCTTTTGCCCTATTTCCCTCTCTCTTCCTTTCTGGAATGATGGAAAGAGACACTCTCTTCTTTACTGAGGAGGAGGAGAAAAAGGGCTTTTAAAGTGAATAAAAATTAATTGTTACACCAGATGGAAAGTCAAGGGCTCTATTTCCAGCTCTGTGGCTGGCTCCTGATTGCTCCTTAGCACGGGGCACCTCGAGACTCACATTCCAAAGGGCTCTGAAAGGAGAGCTCCCGGTCCTGGATGAGCTGCAGGACCCGTGAGAGGGGCAAGGCCAGGGACCACATGGGGAACTGAACCCCCCTTCCCAAAAAAACCCACCCAAAAACCTAAAAAACACCCCTAAAAGCCAGGAAGGTTTGGGGATGGATGAGGGGGTCGGGTTTTCCAGCCAGAAATCTGCCTGGTCCTTGTCACTGTGCAGCAGCTGAGAGTAGTGTCAAAATCTTAACCCTGCCCCATCTCATGTCTTATCTGCAGAAAGGGGAAGAAAAGATTTGAAATTATTTTCTTCAAAATATTTCTCTTTTAACGTGGTTTCCTCGAACTATACAAGACTCTGGTCCAGTCAAACAATCCAGAGAATTGTCCAGCAACGCAAAAGCTGCCCACAAAATCTTGAGTCTACATAAGGTCAGCACTTTTCACTGATCACTGGGTGGGGTTAAAAGCACCTGGCAGAGGCTCTCACCTGGGCACAGCCCAGCCCCCAGTGCCCAGCTGCCCAGCAGTTGTTGCTCCTTGTAAGAATGTAGAAGAATTTCTGTTAAACTCCAATTTCCTTTTTATTCTAGGCCAATATTTTCCTTGTGCGTTTTTTCCTTTGGGCCATTCTGCATCTGAGCCTCCTTTTTTCTGAAAAATTAGTTAAAAACAAAAAAAAAAAGGCTGAAAATCTCAATAACAAAGAAAGCAAATCCCAGTGATTCAGATTCAAAACCCTTTTTTCAAGTCCAAGTGCTGTTCCCTATGAGAAAGAGATGAGCTGCTTTTTGCAAAATGGACCTTGGAAAATGAATTTCATTATGAACCTCTCTCTTTGTAATATGCTTATCTCATTTAGTCACAGTCAAGTATTAAAATTTTATATCAGTCACGACTGTATATTCATGGGCTGCAGGTCCTAGGGATGATTTTCTGTGACTTGCATTTTGGACCAGTTCTGAGGAGACACAAATGAGCAGTCTGTGCTGGGAAGCCTTAACAAACTGTAGTTAAATATGGAGAAGTCTTAAAATTTAAATCGAGATTTTGCTCTTTTGTGGCCATAAGTGGGGAAGAGAAAAAAGGCAAATATGAAATAAGTGGAAACTGGGAAAAAGGACTAAAATGATCTTGTTTTCCTGAGGAATGGTCATGTGCGAGTGGGCTCTTTATCTAAGCAAGACATGAGAGGGTTTGCCTGACTCACCTGGTGCTGGGAGCACCTCAAGGTGCAGCAAAACCACAGCCCCTGCTTCAATAAACAATTAAACATAACCATGATCAGGATATTCCAAATGCAGCAGCCAGGGTTGTGTGGCAGGAGTGCAAAGGGAGCCAGGAACAGCAGGAGGAACTTGAATTCAGGGAAGCACTTCAGGTGCAGCAGGTGAGAGGAAGGTTACTGAGAACCTTCCCAAGGCCCTGGGGAGAGGAGGTGAGGAGGCAGGAGCAGATGCAGTGTGACAGGGAAGGGTCCTGGCAGAGCCCAGGGTGGGAGAGGCTCCGTGGGAAGTGACAGAGCAGAATCCCCCGGGGCTTTGGTGGAAATGAGCTCTGCAGAGGGGGGGGACGTGGGGAGCTGGGACCTGCCAGCATCACGTCAGGGGCTGGGAGACATAAAACTCTGGCAGGGTGGGAAGGGGGTTCCTGGACCTGCCCAAGTTCCTGGACCTGCCCCAATTCCTGGACCTGCCGAAATTCCTGGACCTGCCCGTCTTGGGGGGATGTGGAGCATGGATAAGGGAGGAAGGAGGGAGGGTTTGCCGAGGGTGATCAGTCTCAATAAGGAAGATCAAAGTGGAATCAACCAAATAACAGAGGTCAAACCCTTGCAAAGGGTTTAGAAACAATTTCTGCTTGGACTAAACCCGATGCAAGTATTAATTCACAGAATCCTGGAATGGTTTGGGTTGGAAGGGCCCTCAGAGCCCATCCAGTGCCACCCCTGCCATGGCAGGGACACTTGCCACTGTCCCAGGGTGCTCCAAGCCCTGTCCAGCCTGGCCTTGGGCACTGCCAGGGATCCAGGGGCAGCCACAGCTGCTCTGGGCACCCTGTTCCCATGTTTTACCACCCTCATGGTAAAAAACTTCTTTCTTCTATTACATCCCAGTTTATGCTGCCCTGAGAATGTCATCAGCCAACTCTTTGATGCATTTCCTCAAATATATTTGTGTCAACATTTGAATCTGCTTCAGCTTTCCAGTGCTGTGATTTCCCCAGCTGTGCAGTGCTGTGCTGCTCCTGGGTGGGTTGGTTTGGTTGTGATCACTCTGATTTTGGAGTGCAGTGACTGCAGTCAGGCTCATCCTCATGGTCCCCATGCCCCCCTCAATGTGTGCCCTGCCAGCAATTCAACTTCCAGCTGGGAAATAAGGAGAACGTGGCTGAGGCTGCCTCACTAAAGGAATGAACATATATCAAATAAACTGCAGCAAAGTGACAAAAAGAGTCCCTGCAAGGCCAGTGATGTGATGTTACAGGAGCCTGTGACAGCAGGCTCTGACTGAGGGGAGCTGATGCCTTTACCCACACACAGACAAATGGATCTCATCTCTGGGAAGGGAGCAGCATTCCCAACAAAGTGGGCAGGGATTGTTCTCATCCCTGGGAAATGCCCCACGTCACCCTCAGCACATGCTGCAGTGTCTCTAGAGTGCAGTGACCAACCTGCAGGAGGAGAGCAGTACAAACTCCAGCCAGCCTCAAGATTATTCACTGTCACTGGTAAGGCATTTGAGTAGATACCCCTTGTTTGGGGTTTATTTTTAATGAATTAATGGGGTGTGCAGTGATTCTCCATTTTTAACCAAAATTCTTGTCTGACTTTTTTTGTTGGTTTTTTTGCCTGTGCTTCCCCATCTTAGGCAGTGCTAAGGGCTGCTGCCCCTCCCTCAGCCAGTGCTCTGAGGGTTGGCAGCTGGTTCCCTGCAGTGTGGAATGTTTGATCCCATCTCAGGTGTTGCAGCAGCACCAGAGCCCCTGGCTGCAGAGCCACTTTCACTGAACTGCAGCCTCAGACCTCAGGAGGAGAGCAAGGTGCAAAGGGACCTCCAGCAGCACAGCTCCAGCCTGGCGTGCAGCTGCCCACAGCCACTCACTCACTGTTGTTCTGCCTCTAAAATAGCCAGGATGAAAATTTAAATATATACAGGGAACATGTTTCTCTATTTCCCAGATTTTCATGGGGCCAGCACTGGCTGAGCTTTGCTCCAGTCCCCAGCAGTTTCCCCTCTTTGCAGATGAGCTGGAAGGTTCAGCTACAGGATTCATCTCTGCTTCCACAGAGAGCAGCAATGAAATCATCTGGTTTGATGTTCTTGCATATCTCCATTGCTGGTGCTAAATTATTGCCAGCAATAGCAAATAGCTAAAGCTGCTATCTGTCCTCTAATTCCCAGCCCTCTGTGCTGTAATTTCTTACCTCTTGCTGGGCATTATTCTAAAGGTGATTGAAATGGCACAGTGGGTGACAGCACACATGTGCTACCTTCAGCTCTGTTTTGGCAGTCAGTAGTCCATAATGAAAAAAAAATTTTATTTGAATTTATCTTAAAAAATTAAAATCCTGAGAGATTATGGTGAAAAAAATCGTAGTGAAAATGAATTACTCAAGAGTGGTTTCGTTTTGACCCCTGTAACTCTCAGAAGCCATGGCTGTCGCACCCAGCAGGTAACATTTGCTTGAGTTTATCTGCTTTTATTAATATGCTTATGGAATATGTAGGGAAGGTTTTCTGAATTCGTGAAGATTCCAAGACCTTTTGCAGTTGTATTTATGGGCTAGAGAACCATCCTGGCCAGGCACTGGAGCCAGGACACCTCACACTTCACCTCCAGGTATTAAATCCATCCCAGTTGGGGTAACCCCAGTCCAGGGCCTGCAGTGCTGAATTTGACAGGCCAGGCTGGAGTGGTTTTGCTCTGGGCTGCAGAACCAAGGCAGTGTCTGACCATGATGCAATGTCCTGGGCTGAGTTTCCCAAGGAAACAAGGGATTGTTGGAATGGCTCGCTCAGCCATGGTCACTGGTGGCCCAGCAGGTGCCTTGGCTCTCAGGCAGCGCTGGCTCTTGTTGGGGAAGAGCTTGGAATTGTTTCCTTAGGCTGTGCTAAAATATGAAATACACAGGCTGTGTGCTCTGTCTGTGCACGGGGCTGGGGCGGGGTCAGGAGGGCTGGGATGGGGATTTTGTTCAGTGGCACAGCCCAAACCTGGCACATCCCAAACCTGGCACATCCCACACCCCTGGAGGGGCAGGCACACAGGATGGCAGCTGTGAGCAGGAGCTGGGGCAGCCCAGAGGCAGGAAGGCAGCACAGTTCAGACTGATGCCCTTTTAGCTGCAATTTGCAATCTGCAGCCAGTCAAGGCAAAGCTTCCTGAGACTTTTATCCTGTCTGTGGGCCTGCTTTAGGACAAGGGTAATTGTGATAAATGCTTCTTAGGATTTCCCTGAGTTTCCAGGGGTAAAGAAAAGTGAGGTCAGAATTGTGTGGTGTTGAGCTTGGTGTGCTCTGACTTTGAGGGAGAGCTCCCCTGAGAAGGGGCTGGACTTTTAGCTGATGTAAAAGGTGCAAGTGATGGTGTTTTAAAGCAAACCAGCCACTCCAGTGTCATTCCACAACTTTTATCAGGATTTCTGCAAACACTGCCTTTCCTGGGACCCTTTTGGACTCCTCACGCTCTGGCTGGTTTTCCCGTGCCCCTGTGCCTCATCCCAGGTGTCTGAGCTCCACACTGGGAGCTTTTCTGCCTCTGAAGGTCAAAATCCTCGTGGTGACATCACAACTGATGTGCTTCCAAATGGGCTGAGCCCATGGATCGCTGCAAGGTTTCAGGATGAAAACATAAGGAGAAGTGAATCAGCTCTTATGAAACAATGACCTCCTCCATCTCCCCAAACAACTTCAGCAGTGCAGCAAAAATAACACCAAGGAACCAAGCTGTTCCCAGAGTGAACAAGGGATCAGGTTTGCAGCTCGGGGCTCTGACAGGGCAGGAGGATGGATGCCCTCCTCCAGTCAGCCCCAGCCAGCTCATTGCTCACCCTCACTCCAGCTCCAGCTGCTCTGGAAGCATGCAGCCTTGGTACTCTTGGGTTTTATTCTAATTATTGCGGCAGTGATAGAAATTGTTCTTACCAATATGGATTTCTATAACATTTTGCACTTATTCAGCATCTTTGCATTGAAAATCTCAGAAGTGCTGAACAGAAGGCAGTGGAAATCATCTCCAGTTTTTCCTCAGGGAAAGCTGAAGCAGGCTGGTAAGGACCTCTGGTGTGGATTGATAGTTCTCTGGTTTTGGAGAGGCAGCACATTCAGAATTTTTAGGGTTTTTTTGCTGTTCTTTTCCCCCCTCTTTACTGGAAAGCCGTTCCAGGAGGATGCAGGAGGCGTCTCAGTCACTGGGAAGATGTCTGAGGTTTTGGGCTGGGTGTGTTTTGACCTTGAACCCTGAAGAGAGAGCTGTGTGCTCTCAGTGACAGATTGCATGGCCAGGATGAGGAAGGGAGCCTGCCACAGATCAGGTCTCTGCAGAAGGGTCTCTCTGGACACGCTGGCATCCAGCAGGGACCTCACACAGGAGACACGTCCTGGGTGCACTGGAGGGCTTGGGCTCGTGCCAGAGGAACACCTGAGGAGGATGAGGGGACAGGAGCCCAGCACACAGGGCTGCTCCTGTAGCCTTTGTGTTTCTGGACTTCCCTTTCCAGCTGAATTCCCTTCCTCCTGGTTCTGTGTGGCCACATTCCCGTGCTCGTGGCCATGGCCCTGCAGGGAGCTCACCTGGTGGCCCAAGCTTTGTCTCAAACACACCTCAGCTCCCAGGCCCTTGGAACACCACATTTCTCCTAAAATGGGATGACATTTCTCCTTAAAGGGATGAAAAATCCCCTGTGTCTCCTAAAAGCATCCACTCCGTGTCCCCCTGCAGAGGAGAGCCGAGAGCTCGGGGTGACGGGGGGGTGTGGGAAGGAGCAGCCCCTGGGGCAGCAAACTGGAAAGATTTCCTGTCCCTGAGGAGGGATCAGGACAAAAATTAGGGAAAGAGAGGGAGCAGCCATCAGATGACCCAGTGGGGTTTGGGACTGTCAGGCTGGTGCAGCCCCTGGTTACCAGGGAGCTGGGGAGGGTTTGTCACGAGGGGAGCACCTCGTCTGTCTGTCCTGAGTCACATTTCTGCCGTGCTTCCCAGTCCTTGGAAGAGCTTCCAGTACCTTGCAGTGACTTTGAAAGTCTGCATTAGTGATGCCAGCCCAGAAAACTAACAGAGCTGAATGAAATGCAGTGATTTTATCATCAGAGGAGTAAGAACTGAAGCAGGTTACAGAAACCCTTTATGAGATTTGAGAAAAGGGCTGTAAAAGCCTTGGGCTCTGAGTGCAGCCCAGCTGAACTCGTGCTATTTCCATCCCAGACAGGGGCAGGGGCACTTCCCTGCCTCTGGCTAAAGGCAGTCACTAGCATGCTGCAGTTGGGTACCATCATCACACGTGCTGCACAGATGTCTGACAGGTAGGAGAGGCTGCATGTAGTGCTTCAGATGCTGTTTCTGTGGATTAAACTCCTAACAACAAGCTCCTGACCTGCCACCCCATTTGCAAAACTCCAGAAAAGTAGTGAAGAAATTCTTGTTCAAAAAATTTCCTTTTCAAGGGATGTTTCTGTGAAAGTGGAAAAGATCTGGCAGTCAGTTGGACAGATCTTTACTGTTTTCTTTACATGTGTGTGATTTGCTGCTGTTTGAACCGTGACAAGTGGTGAGCATCACTGGAAGAGTCTGTGCTGAGACTGTGCTCAAGAGCACATGCAAAAACTTCACTCAAGTTTGACCAGAAACAGCATAAACAGAGTTGCTTTTTTATGTAATCCATTATTTTAACCCCTAAATTTCTTTGGGCTGCCCTGCACCCAGAAACATCAGTGATCTGACCTGTGCTCTGGGGATGAGTTCAAGCTGCACTGAAATGCCCCAGTAACACAAGCACAGAACAGGCAATTCGGTGGTAAAGGAGATGGCTCTGCAGAAGAGAAGAGGTGGGGCAAAGCTGTTTTCTGTGGGAGGAGGAGAAGCCTGGCCCACACATTTTTGAGAGGTTGCCAGAGTGTAAAACAGACCGGGCTTGGAGCCTGGGGGGTCTGACAGGGAGGAGGGTGGGTGCCTTCCTCCAGTGAGCCCCAGCCAGCTCCTGACACAAGCTCAGCCCCCGGTGCCCTGCAGAGAGCTGTCCAAGGCCAGGGACAGGTTCAGGGAGCACCGTGGGAGCTCGGAGGGGCTGATACATTTCTGCCCGGTCCAGTGGTGTTTAAGAGGACAATCCAGAGGAAAAACAATCATTAACGCATTTACAGTCAGAAGACAAAACACTTTCTGCTTGGGCGTGAAAGTTACGCCACGGCATTCTGCCGCTTCTGCATCGCCGGGATTGCTCCAAACCCTGAGTGGCGAGTTGCTAATAATAATAACACCGCTCCATTTTGGGCTGAGCAGCACGGGAGCGAGCATTACCTGGGAATTAGCAGGGAGGCGAGGAGCCGGCTGGGCGGTGGGCAGGCAGGGGCGGCAGCAGCACCGCTCCGTAGCGCTGCAGGGCTGGCGGGGCGCTGACCTTGCGGTGCGGCTGCTCCCGCACAGCTCCGGGGCCGTGCCCGCAGCCGGGGCTGCCGCTGGGGCCGGCCCATCGCAGCATGCTCGGCAAATGTGCTGAGCTGCACAGAAGCCCGGCCAGCCCCCAGCCCTGCGCTGCCCGGCCCCAGCCCCGGCCCCGGCAGCGGCCGCCGGAGCTGTCGCTGCGCATCCGCCGCAGGGGGAACCGCGGCAGCCCCGCCTGGGCGCTTGGGTTGATTCACCCGCGGCCCGCGGAACAATGAACTCAGAGGTAGGTGAATGATGCAGTGCAGAAGTTGCTGCAGCAGGAGCTTCGCTACGGGGGTGATTTAACGCGTCGGGCTGGCGGTGGGGGGAAATGTTAATAAATTCTGTTTCTGCGTGTATTGGGCTGGGGGGAGGCGAACCCGGGCGTTCTGGGTGCAGCAGATGACATTTTGTAATTATACAGCTTTCTGTTATGCCTGAAGTAGTCATGTACGAGGATTTTGCTTCCCCGGTAATGACAGAAAGCCAGGCTTTTCGAGGCAGAGCTACTCATTTAACTTGCTGGAATTAACGGAATGTCGTGTTTCATCCTTATAAATGCGTATCAAGTTCTCAGCAGAAAAATAAGGGTGTTAATCATCGCAGCTGATGTGCTGTGTTATGTAGATTGCTGGCATTGATTCCAGGCTGGAGGTTCAGGTTTCTTATTTGCATTTAGTCAATCAAGCCCGTGCCCACCCTGAATCCCTTCGGGTGAATTTCTGTTGATTTTGTTGCTGGATGTATTTGTTCTTCTTTGTGCATCTGCCTTTAAATAAATCATCAGAACAATAAACAGTCCTACAGCAGAGGGAGCAGAATTTCTGTTCCATCGCTGCAATCCATGCAGTTGGGGAAGGAGGGGTTTGTGCAAACCGTGAGTGTGGTTCAGGTGGATAAAAATCGATCTCCTGGCCGTGCTGTCCATGGGAAGGTGCGGATCCATGGGACAGACATGAGAATGGATTCTCAGCAGAGTTCCCCGAGCACTGGCCTGTGTCCATAGGTGTTCTGTCCTTATGTAAGGGTTGCCTGGGGGAAAAGTGCTGGGATTTAGGGGGTTTCATTTATTTTTTATAACTTTTAGTATATGTAATACATTTCTTGGGTTTAATACATTTTTACAACGATTTTGCTAATTCCTGTCAGAGTCATTGGGTTTAAGAGATATTAGATTAATGATAGTAGATTAATATATCTTTATTTTAATGAGGTGTTAATCGCTGCTGGGTTTGCCAAGCACCAGTTAGGTGGGACTGCTCTGGGTTTGGTGTGACCGTGTTCCCTGAAAGCTGCGGGATGGCCGGAAGGAGGGAAGCAGGAATGGGAGCTCAGCACCGGGGCAGGGAGTTACAAGATTCCCATTTAAAAACCCAAGGTCTCGAGGAGCTGCTTGTCAGAAAGTCATGGGATCACAGCTGACGCTTTCAGGCTTTGCACAGCAGTTTTCACTGGGAGATGGTGATCTTATGGAGCTTTTAATTTCCACATGCAGCTGGACGTAAAGGGATGAAAAACCCCCTGAAGTCATAAGCTGAGTTACAGTTAAAATTCATAGCCAGAGTGCTGTTTTATGGGGACCTTCAGGAGCAGAATGAGAAATGCCCTGACCTGTCATAGGCTCACTGACAGGAATGGCAGCAGAGTTTCTGTGCTGTGGAGCAGGGGTGGGTATGAGCCCTGGGATTCTGGACCTGAGTGCTGTGCACGGTGAGGGTTCATGGGCAGAGGTTTGGGGGTGGGATGGCAGTGCCATGGAAATCTGGGGTGTCTTTAAGCAGCCTGGGAGGTGTCAGGTGGCTTAAAGGCTGTTTGGGCTGAGGCACTGTCACTGGGAGAAGGTCACAGAGACACTCAGGTCCAAACTCTCCCCTTCTCCTGTGTTTTCCCAGGCCTTGGGCAGCCCAGGAATGTGGGCACTGCTCTTCTCCTCAGCCAGGGCAGGACTTTGGGAAGTGCCTGCCAGGGTCTGTGCTGGGTTCCTGAGGGATGGGTCACTCACCTCCTCTGTGTGCAGCATCCAGGGGTCCACCCAGCAAGAGAGAAACTCTGCTTTGTGCTTTTCTGAGTGCTTGAGGAAGAGAAAAATACTGCTTAATATCATTAAAAATGACTTTTTTTCCTTGCTAAATTATCATTTGGTTTAAAACACAGTACTGTTTGAAAGCAATAATCTAGGGTTTTTTCCCTAATATTTTTTAAATAAGTTAAAACGGGTGGTTTGTCAGTTAAATGGTACTGAAAGATACTGGTCTGCAGCTTAAGGAAAAATTGAGGCAGAATTACAGAATTACAGGAATTACAGAAAAAATTACAGAATTACAGGAAAAATTGAGGTAGAATTTTTGTGCTTGTAGTTATATACCTGATTAGGTGTTTGAAGATCCAGAGCATGTTTTTGGCTTTTCTGTAACCTGGACAATAAAGACTGTGCATGTTGGGTGTGAAAGTTTGGTATTCTATACACAAACTGAGGGAGAAATTGGGGGCCTTCAGGTCCTTCTTGGTGAAACGCTGAATTTCTGGAGGGCAGGGACAGGAGGCAGGTCTCACTCCCAGCCAAGCCATGCCCTGCAGGAGCTGCGGGAAAAGGGAACAGCCCCGGTGCAGAGGGCAGCCCAGCCCCAGCCGTGCCTGCAGACCCTGCTGCCAGGCTGGGCAGGGGCACACGGGGCAGTGCCAGCAGCCAGGGGCTCCTGCAGGGCTCTGAGCAGCCCAGCTGTGCCTGGTGGATGTGAGACACCAGAGCTGAGCATCCTGGGCACGGCTGGGGCTGCTGCTGGCACCAAGGAGGCTCTGCTGGGCAGTGCTGGGGGGGCTGGGGCAGTGCTGGGAGGGGAAGGGTGTTCCTGGCCCCCACTGCTTTGCTGGGGGCATTCCATGGGCAGGCACCGTTTTTTGGAGCTCTTGTCTGTGAATGGCAGTGCTGTCACAGCAGAAATGCATCCTCTGCAAGGGCAGCCAGGAGTGCAGTGCCATGGAGCAGCTGCGAGTTTAAGCTGTAATCTGGGCAGGTGTGCTGTTAAAAATCCCAGGCACCACTCCCTCCCCAGCCTGCAGGGAACTGAAAACCTTCGGAGGGAAATTCACGTTTTCCAGAAGAGAATTTTTATTCGGGAAGGAAAGAATGGCAGGGAAGAGTTTGGATCTTGCTTTGAGACTTCTCCCAGGAGCAGCCTCTGCATTTGTTAGAGGGGACTCCTTCAGAAGCAGGAACTTGAGATTTGGCAAAGCACAGAAGGTTGCCAGGCTGCTGTGCTGTGCCCACTGGAAGATTCACCTCCTGAAGGTGAGGAAAAACATCACCTCCTGAAGCATGAGAATGGGGATGACAGGAAAAGAAACAATGTCAGAAAAAAAAAATTTGCTTTTCAGCAAGGCAAAACTGTATGTCTGTGCCTCTTGCAAGAAACAGCTTAGCTGGCTGCTTCCTCCAACAGCTGCATTCACCAAAGTGAAAAATCCTGCTGAAATTCAGTTTAATCCAGACTCCTCCTTCCTTTAGATCTCTGAAAAAAAATTCACAGACCTTGTACATGTGAGGACTGAGCAGCCTGGAGTTTAGGAAGTGTTTTGAGCACTTAGAAGTTTTCTAATGTGGGCAGTGGACCATGTACCAAGGGGATACTGTCCAGGGAGGAAGTACCTTTTCCAGGAGGAATTGCTAATGTGGGAGCTGCCAGTCCCTGCTCAGTGTGGTGGCATGCAGAGGTCCAGGACTAGGCTGTGGTTTGGAGGAGGGGGAGGAGAGTTCAATCTGCTGCCTGTTACCATTTTGTCTGTTATGATAGCTGGGAGATCTGGAGTTGCAATGAGAACTCCTTCATATTTAATATCAGGCCTGAGGTGTCTGTGCCATAACTTTAAGGAAAATTAATTCCATGGACAATGAATCGGATCCCTGATGAATGATCCTGGGTTTGTGGGCTTTGCTGGGTTTTGTTTTGTTCCACGAAAACATAAATAAATGTATTAAATCAGAACTACGTAGATTTTCCTCCTGAAATGATTTTTATAAACATTTGCTGATTGAAATGCACAGCACAGGCACCCACAGCACAGATGCAAATGTCTTCATTTTCCAGATGGAAAGGCTGAGGGAGAGGAAAGGAGAGAACGGTTTGTTCAGCTGCAGGGGAAAGTTGATATTAGAGGCAGAGTAGGATTTTAGAAACCTTCATTTCAGTTCTGTGCTCTCCCAGCAGCCTGGGAGCACTAGGCAGGATCAGTTTCATAGTCTTGATCAATGAGATGGAGAAATACATTTTTACAGGTGTGATTCTGTGTGTGTGTGTGCACGTGAGAGCTGCAGAACACAGCACCTGGCAAACACTTTTAGCTCTTCTGGGTACAAGCAGCTCCTGAGGTGAGTTCCCCTCAGTGCCTTGCTGAATTGACGGGATAACTGGAATGGGTGTAATCAAGTGTTCCACATGACAGCATTGACTGCATCCTGCTCCTTCTGGGGGTTGTTAAAATCCAGGGGAGCACAGCTGCACTGCCCTGAACTCCTGTAATGAGCACAGGGGTCGAAATAGCACCAATAGCATTGGAAACGACCAACATCTGCAGGCACACAGGGAAAGGACGCTCAGGAAAAGGATTTTTCCCACTCCTCCCAATTTTCTCAAGCATTAGTGCAGTGCTGGAGTCCACTGTGCAGAGGCAGAAAGCATCAGCAGCACAGCTGTGGTGGGATCACACTGAAGGAGAAAACCCCGGCTGCTTCAGGGGGGTTGGTTGTGAAGACCTCCTTGAGCTCCAGGCAGACACTTTCATACTCGTGTTGTCCACTCCAACAGTATTTTCCTAAGATTTCAGCCAAGATTTGGATCAATTGAGATTCTTCAAGGCAGCAATCAGCAGAGGGGAAGGCAGGGATCAAAGAGTGTGGCTGGAGAAAATGGCCTGGTGTGCGTTTATTGTGTTACTCAGAGTGTGCAATAAAAGCTGTTGGTTCAGCTGTGTGCCCCTTCCACGGGGCTTCACCCAGAGAATATTGTTGGATTCTGTTCCAAAAGGGGAAAAAAAATTGTATTTCCTTTTAGACACTACTCTCTTTTTCCTAGTTTGATAGCTGCTGCCAAAGAGGAGTGGCCTCAGATGTGTTTCTTTCCAGCAAAGGGCCACAGGAAAATATTTCCTGGTAACCAGACCTTACTAGTTGGATACTATTTGTGGGATACGTTAGTATAACCATGATGCTTTGTATCTCTTGATTAACATGATGAACAGCCCAATGGAAAATAAACCACCGTTCTGTTACCAGTACCAGAAGTGATGAGGTGGGGAATGGGAAGGGCAGAGCAACACCCTGGTTTAGGTGTCAGAGCATAAGGCGTTTGTATCCCAGAGAGCAGCTTATCTGGGCCCTTATGCTCCTAAATCAGTGGCACACGTGAATTTCTGAAGCATTGCTGGGGGATCAGTGATGGTAACATTAACCTGCTGATCCAAGTGTGGGAAGCTGGCTGGAAAGGAAATGAGCCAAAGAAAATAATTGTGGGGTTAAACTTCACTGTGCTCTCCTTCCTTCCCTTCTGTTTGTGTGTTGCCAGGAGCCCCGTTGTCATGGGACTCCTCTGCAGTGCCATTTGTTTGTCTCTTCGTCCCACCTGGACTTTGCCTCTTCCCAGTGCTCCTGCCTGGTGCTCCGCTCATCTCTCTCCGTGGCTCAGGAAGCGTGGCTGGGTTGGCTCAGCACCACCCACAGCTTCTGCTCACCCTGCACCGCCCCCGAGGGCCCAGGAACCTGCCTTGTGGGGTGGCACAGCTTGCCAGGGAGGACATGGAGGCTTTGGAGCAGGTGGTGCTGCAGGTCCCCAGGCTGGATTCCAGCGGGATCCACTGCTGGGGCTGTGGAGCTCCCCGGGGTGGCTGTGCAGCACTGAGCTGGCCATGGCCAACACCCTCAGCAGCCCTGTCAGCACAGAGCCCACAGAGCCCACAGAGCTCACAGAGCTCACAGAGCCCAGAGATCCCACAGAGCTCACAGAGCCCACAGAGCTCACAGAGCCCAGAGATCCCACAGAGCTCACAGAGCCCACAGAGCCCACAGAGCCCAGAGATCCCACAGAGCTCACAGAGCCCACAGAGCCCAGAGATCCCACAGAGCTCACAGAGCCCACAGAGCCCAGAGAGCCCACAGAGCTCACAGAGCCCACAGAGCTCACAGAGCCCAGAGATCCCACAGAGCTCACAGAGCCCACAGAGCCCACAGAGCCCAGAGATCCCACAGAGCTCACAGAGCCCACAGAGCCCACAGAGCCCAGAGATCCCACAGAGCCCACAGAGCCCACAGAGCCCACAGAGCCCACAGAGCTCACAGAGCCCACAGCGCTCACAGAGCCCACAGAGCTCACAGAGCTCACAGAGCCCACAGGGCCCGCAGAGCTCACAGAGCCCACAGAGCTCACAGAGCTCACAGAGCCCACAGAGCCCACAGGGCCCGCGGAGCCCACAGAGCTCACAGAGCCCACAGAGCCCAGAAAGCTCACAGAGCCCACAGCGCTCACAGAACTCACAGAGCCCACAGAGCCCACAGAGCCCACAGAGCTCACAGAGCCCACAGGGCCCACAGAGCTCACAGAGCTCACAGAACTCACAGAGCCCACAGAGCCCAGAGATCCCACAGAGCTCACAGAGCCCACAGAGCTCACGGAGCCCACAGAGCTCACAGAGCCCAGAGAGCTCACCGAGCCCACAGAGCCCACAGAGCCCACAGCGCTCACAGAGCTCACAGAGCTCACGTTCCAGACGTGGCTGCAGTGACAGCAGGGTGGACAGGGCACAGAGGAGCAGAGGACTTTGTTCCCTCACAGGTGCTGGCTCAGGCCTCTGCAGCCGGACGAGGGCTGGAATTCTGCATTCCCCCAGGAGTGCCAGTCCAGTTCTGACCAGCAGTAGTTCCTGCCTGGATGCCTGCACCCCTCTGCCTCCAGCCTTCACACATCCAGGAGCTTTCATTTTGCTCTTGTCCCCATTCCTGTAGGAAAAAAAAAAAAAAAGCCCAGCCCCAGCTTTCCAGTTCAGCCTTCACAGCCACTGTTTTTGTGAAAAGATAAGGAAAACCAGAGAGGAGATTTATGTGCAACTTCTGTTTGGCTCCAGAGCTGAGCCATCAGTGGAAGTGAATGGGGGAGCTGTCAGCTCTAGGAGAATACGGAGTGTTAATATGCAAAAGGAGCAAAACTCCAGCAATTCACATTGCTGAGCTTTCTGCACCGCGGTGCAAGCTGTTTGTTAGGCAGTGTCAGGTCTGGGAAGGCTGAAATAAAGCAAATGCCTGGTGTGCATGTTTGCATGTCAATAGCAGAAGGGTTTGCTGGCTTGCTTTGAGGCAGAACAGAACAGACCTGGTGCTGGAGGTCGGGAGCAGCAGCAGGGCTGAGACCCCTGAGCCTGCAGTTGGTGTTGTGTGTGCTGTGCAAGCTTTCTTCTCTGTTGAGCTCCAGATATTGGTGTGAACGCTCCAGCTCCCCACAGCACTCTGGGTACGGTTACATCATCCTTCTGCTCACAGCACCTCATCTGATCGCTGTGCCTGCTGAAAAAGGATTCCAGCGCCCAGCAAAGCAGATCCCAGCTGCTCCTGCGTGGATGAGGTGGCTCCTTATGGAGCTAAACAGGACTTCTTCAAAGGAATCCAGCTTGTGCACCAAACCAGCAAATGAGAATTGTTTTCTTCACAATTAGATTTTAATTGGGTTGTGAACAGCCAGGTTTGTCCCTTTCTCCAGCCTGCCTTGGCACACTCAGTGTTCTTGAGCCTGTCATTGTGAACTGTTCTGGAAGCTTGGGCAGGGAGCCTCTCATTGCTCAGAGTATGAGCTGCAGCTCACAGTGCAAGTGTGACAGCAGAGATATGTAGGAAGTTGATTTTTATTAATTTGTTTCAGTTTGAAAACTATTTATCTGTAAATGGGAAAGCAGCATTCAGACCCAAGGTTAACTATATACATATATAT